>WNWK01007761.1:0-90843 GCA_009830355.1 Cherax destructor
AATTCAGAATAGGGAGGTATACCAACAAGTGCTGGATGAAATACACACAACCGAGGAGGAGGTGAAGAAGCTGCTATGTGAACTCGATACCTCAAAAGCGGTGGGACCGGACAACATTTCTCCGTGGGTCCTTAGAAAGGGAGCAGAGATGTTGTGTGTGCCACTAACACAAATCTTCAACACATCCATTGAAACTGGGCAACTACCTGAGGCGTGGAAGATGGCAAATGTAGTCCCAATTTTAAGAAAGGAGACAGACACGAGGCATTAAACTACAGACCTGTGTCACTGACGTGTATAGTATGCAAAGTCATGGAGAAGATCATCAGGAGGAGAATGGTGGAGCACCTAGAAAGACACAAGCTTATAAACGACAACCAGCATGGTTTCAGGGAAGGAAAATCCTGTGTCACAAACCTACTGCAGTTTTATGACAAGGTAACAGAAGTAAGACACGAGAGAGGGGGTGGATAGACTGCATTTTTTGGACTGCAAGAAGGCGTTCGACACAGTTCCTCACAAGAGATTAATGCAAAAGCTAGAGGATCAGGCACACGTAACAGGAAAAGCACTGCAATGGATCAGAGAATATCTGACAGGAGGCAACAACGAGTCATGGTACGTGACGAGATCTCAGAGTGGGCACCTGTGACGAGTGGAGTTCCACAAGGGTCAGTCCTAGGACCTGTACTGTTTTTGGTATATGTGAATGACATAACGGAAGGGATAGACTCAGAAGTGTCCCTGTTTGCAGATGATGTGAAGTTAATGAGAAGAATCAAATCAGTCGAGGATCAGGCAGGAATACAAAGAGACCTGGACAGGCTGCAAGCCTGGTCCAGTAACTGGCTCCTTGAATTTAACCCTGCCAAATGTAAAGTCATGAATATCGGGGAAGGGCAAAGAAGACCGCAGACAGAGTATAGTCTAGGTGGCCAAAGACTGCAAACCTCACTCAAAGAAAAAGATCTTGGGGTGAGTATAATACCGAGCACATCTCCTGAGGCACACATCAATCAGATAACTGCTGCAGCATACGGACGGCTGGCAAACCTAAGAATAGCGTTCCAATACCTCACCAAGGAATCATTCAAGACTCTGTATACCATATACGTCAGGCCCATACTGGAGTATGCAGCACCAGTTTGGAACCCACACCTGGTCAAGCACGTCAAGAAATTAGAGAAAGTGCAAAGGTTTGCAACAAGACTAGTCCCAGAGCTAAGGGGATTGTCCTACGAAGAAAGGTTAAGGGAAATCGGCCTGACGACACTAGAGGACAGGAGGGTTAGGGGAGACATGATAACGACATATAAAATACTGCGAGGAATAGATAAGTTGGACAGAGACAAGATGTTCCAGAGAGGGGACACAGAAACAAGGGGTCACAATTGGAAGTTGAAGACTCCTATGAGTCAAAGGGATGTTAGGAAGTATTTCTTCAGTCATAGAGTTGTCAGGAAGTGGAATAGCTTGGAAAGCGACATAGTGGAGGCAGGAACCATACATAGTTTTAAGACTAGGTTTGATAAAGCTCATGGAGCAGGGAGAGAGAGGACCTAGTAGCAATCAGTGAAGAGGCGGGGCCAGGAGCTATGACTCGACCCCTGCAACCACAAATAGGTGAGTACAAATAGGTGAGTACACACACACACAATGACATCAACCCGAATGATAAAAAAAAATTGTCAGAACTATTTCATGGAGGCTTGACCATGTGACCAAATGGACTTTTGAGAGCCGGCGATGCCACCTGGTCACCAAGCCTCCTTAGACTGTTTTTTTTTTTTTTTTTACCATTCGAAAAACTGTGAATTTGATTTTCATTCAGCAACTACAGAATTTTTTTTCAGATGGACTTCAAACAATTTACGATGATGCAGTTGATTAAAATGATGATATTCAACATGCTCAGACTATTTAGGGACAGATCTGCTAATATGCAAATATAGTTAAAAAAAAATCTCAATTGTGGGATTCTGTCCTATAATTGGATAATGTCTCTTCCGATCGTCTTGAAACGTTCAACGTAAGCGTGTTAAAAAAAATTATTTTATTGGGCTTCGTTGCCTCGAATTTAATAATTTTGTTATTTATAATTTTGGAGTATCATGTTTACTCATAATTTTTTTTATATTTAAAATCTGCAAGAAGTATTAAGATGATTTTTTTTTTTACAATTCCGATCAGCTTCCTATAGGTAGGATCATATAATACTGATATTGATAATACAAGATCATATAAGAACTATATAAGAACGATACCTAATTGCTGAATAACAATATGGTGGTTCCCGTCAGGGAGGTCTGGAGATAAAAGACTCTCGATATAAAAGTTTGCGACCAGTGGTTGTCTTTAGGAGTCTCTCTACTCGCTTACTGTATTTTTGCTTTCCCCAGGTCCATGTGTCCAGGAGTCCATCTGTGTCCCCTCAGATATTCTCCCTTCCCCACTTCTCCAAGGTCAACCTCAACAACCAGTATCCCAGGTTCATGAATCTTGGAATCCATCCGTGGGCCCCCGTATGTCTTCCCATTCTCACTTTCCCAGGGTCAGCCTCAGCTCTCATACTAATCTCTTCTCTGGATTCCAGCCTCTTGCCTTCCCCAAGTTCATGTGTCCAGGAATCCATCCGTCTGCAGACCGGAAGTCTTCCCTTCCCCACCTCCCTTAGATCAGTGCGTTCCAATATTGTTGCCTCCCTTAGGGTCATAGCTCCAGGTGTCCATCCGTGTCCCCTCGGATATTCACCCTTCCTCACTTCACCAAGGTCAGCAAGTCCCACCCCAGGTATATGGTTCCAGGTGTTCTTGCAAACACACTTCCCCACTTCTCCAAGGTCAGCAAGTCCCACCCCAGGTATATGGTTCCAGGTGTTCTTGCAAACACCCTTCCCCACTTCTCTGAGGTCAGAATTTTCGCCACCCAAGAAGCACTGTCCATATATAATATTTGTACACAAGTGAATTAATATTACAATAATCAGAGGACACAGAAAAACTGCGCTCTGTAATAACATCCGCCTGGACAGCCGCGACCACCTAGACCAGAGAGATCTCTCGCCCAACTAGCCCACCAAGGAGTGACTACTACAGTAAAATTTCAGACATCTATTTATATTTTATATTGTATTTATATATTATTAGCTTATTCAGTTTAGTAGCTGTTTAAATGTGTTTGTGAATCTCTTTTTTTTGTGTATAGATGGGAGTCCGTGTCTGAGTCTATTTGTTCCGCACATTAATTCCGCAATTATTATTCTTTTTAATTCGTCTTTTTATGTTCATAATAAACGCACATTTTTACAAATTTACAATCGTGTACACCTTCACGTACACATTTCTGTATCTCCACACTTGCCCCTACGCATGCCCCTACGCATGCCCCTACACATACACCATCATGAAACCTCCAAAGAAACTCAAACGGAGACAGAAACACAATGTATATAGAGTGTATGTTTGGATCTCCGCCTGAGATCATCTGCAACAGTACTGAAGATCTCAGAAAGAGATGGTAATATACAGCCTTTTGTTTTACGTTGTCTCCATGTGAATTTCCTCATTTGATACATCATCATGCATTTACTCACGCAACACACACGCATGCACACAGTCCTCTGTATTACACCTACTCACACTTGAACACAACACACAATCTTCTCAGGTCGCTATAACACGATTACACACGCACATACATTTCACTCTTCAATCTCCAATGCCACATACACACACATGTACACATGTCTACACTCTCTCATAGCTTTTAAAATAAAAAATAGTTTTTGAAATGAATGGGAAATAAGAAAATTCTTTATTACATATTTAAAAAAAAATCTGAATAAACCAGTTGGAAAATGCTGACTACCAGTATTTTATAGAAATCCACAGGATGAAATGTAAATATGGGAAGAGGCGACTACTGCGATTCACTTGTAGATAAGACAGATATTCACATGAAATTTAAGTAAACTAAAAAGCAACAGAGGGTAAAGTCAAAGATTTTAACAGATCCCTGACAATTTCTAAATCTTCACATCTCTTACCTTATCTATATTGACAGTGAAAACATTCGCCATCAAACACCAAGCAAAAACTCTCAAGAGAAGAAAAACTCTGCCACCTCGGGATACTTGATTTATAATGATAAAAAAAAATTGGCGTTCGCTAAAGCAGCCTGACCAGGACGCCTTGTTTATGTCTCCCACACTATGTTATGCAATTGTATGTGTGAATGTTAGCGTATGTAGCACCATGAATGTTGTTGTCCGGTCTGGGATGGGCCGCGGGGTTAGTCAACCCCGCTATGTTGTACAGGCCATTGTAATTAAATATAACAATCTTCCATTTATGAATGCCAACTCTGATAAATTTTCTGGTGACAATCTTTGTCTAAGGTCGTAATGATGTATCACGCAAGAAACGATGTCATTCAGAGACGTCAAGCTTTTGTAGGGAAAGGAGTGTAAATAAGATTGGAAGAAACATGTCTTTAAAACTAGAGTACCTGAGGAGTGACATGAGATCCAGGAGGAAGTTGTGAGCTCAACAACTTGAGGAGTGACATGAGCTCCAGCAGGAAGTTGTGAGCTCAACAACCTGAGGAGTGACATGAGCTCCAGAAGGAAGTTGTGAGCTCAACAACTTGAGGAGTGACATGAGCTCCAGGAGGAAGTTGTGAGCTCAACAACTTGAGGAGTGACATGAGCTCCAGGAGGAAGTTGTGAGCTCTACAACTTGAGGAGTGACATGAGCTCCAGGAGGAAGTTGTGAGCTCTACAACTTGAGGAGTGACATGAGCTCCAGGAGGAAGTTGTGAGCTCAACAACTTGAGGAGTGACATGAGCTCCAGGAGGAAGTTGTGAGCTCAACAACTTCAGTAAAGTTTAACAGTAATTGTGTTAAAAAGTATTTTACAAATAGTGGAGTACATATTTATACTTGTTCAGACGATTTATATAAAAAAAAGATTACGTTTACTCAGTAAACAAATACAATATGTCATAATAACACTGAAAATAAAAACGTTATCTATCATAACTTAAGAAATATTATATTTAACATTTATTCCATTATATTTTTTTTCATATATATTTTTTAGACCTAGCTATATTTATATATTTATAACATTTCCATAATTTCAGGATTCGCCTACGTTATGTAAGTTAATTGAAAAATAATATAAATAAAACGATAAATTCAATTTTGATAAAGAACTCTGTTGCTGCTGACACATACTAATAAAACTCTCACCTTTCTAGAAAGAAGGTCTGGGTGCTGGTGATGAGCTCTCGTTCCGAGGAATTTGAGCTATAATTCCTCTCGGATCAAACCTGATTCTACCCCCCATTCCTTAGACTGTAAATAACCCTTCATGGTTCAGTACTGCCCCTTAACATATAACAAAATTTTCATGATCTTTAGGCATAAACGAGGTACGTAATAATGTTTTATATATTTAAATCTAAGGCAGACTTAAATAAAATCTAGGTGGAAAAAGAAAATTAAAAAACAATAGAGTTACAGTTGAAGGTGAGTGTTGCTCTCCATGTTACACACACACCAGTGAAGAGGCGGGGCCGGGAGCTATGACTCGACCCCTGCAATCACAATTACGTGAGTACAATTAGGTGATTACACACACACACACACGCACACATACACACACACACACACACACACACAGTGAAGAGGCGGGGCCAGGAGCTATGTATCGACCCCTGCAACCACAACTAGGTGAGTACACGCACGCGCCTATATGTCAACTGCAAATTTCATTGCAATTTGTACACGTTTATTCTAATTGGAATCACTCTACATAGACAATTATGAGTGAGAAATTACAAACACAAATGACATTAACCAGAATGATAACATAAAAAAGAGGAAAATAAATATTTGAAATAGGTTAACTTCACAGAGATTTGACCTGAGGATCAAACTCGCTGTGGCGGCTGACGATCCAACCTGACCACCACACAGTAAAAACAACACTGATGGTGTTGATTTTACTGTGTTTTCGTCTCTCTCTCTCTCTCTCTCTCTCTCTCTCTCTCTCTCTCTCTCTCTCTCCTCATATCCCGTTAAACTAAGTTTTTCTTTAAAGTTCAATAATAGGCTGTTTTGCTGTACTATAAAATTCTTTTGAAAATTCCAAAAAAGTTTTAAGAGCGTTAGGAATAAATTCTCAGTAATTCGTTAAGTGTTGTCTTGGAGCTGTTATTAAAAAAAAGTTGGAAATACCCTTAAAAAGAGGCATGATCATGGACTATTAGAATGTTTTCAGACAACAATATAGTTTTTATCAGTACCTTTCGACATAGTCTAGTGGTTACACAATCCACTTCCCTGGCGAAGGTCAGGCGAGGTCAACACATTTAAGAAGTGTTTACTAATGGTCTCATCCACCAACTTACAAAAAAATTGGGAAACATCTAAATGCATATTTTATTTTTAAAGTAAAGAATTATCCTCGTTAACAAATTCTAAAGATTAATAACACTGTTCAAGTAAAATTTGTTTTCTCGTTGCCAAAGATATTTGAAGGTATTTTGGGGTTGCTGAGTTAAAAAATGTAAGTAGGTTTCTCAAATTGGCTCTAGTTTGTGAGATATTGCATACCTGCCTGAAGCCTGGTCACAGACCGGGCCGCGGGGGCGTTGACCCCTGGAACCCTCTCCAGGTATACTCCAGGTAATTAACAAGGAACTTAGCCATAACGCGTGAATATGTATATGCAGTGAAAATTTGTATATATAGTTTTAATAAAGATTAGAATTTTATTTTTAAGTGATTTAATATTTAACGAAAGGAGTTGTATCAGCAACGACCACCTGACAATATTATAACCTTTTTGTTATTTTTTTCCAGATAAACTTGAGTTCTTCACAAAGAACCAGCTTTAACAATCCCAATATATTTTGCAACATTTGTGACGAAGACGATGCGAAGGGATCTTCACTTTTTAGGTTACCCTTCCTCACTGGGAGAAGGCCAGTGAGTTATATGTACAGTCAGTGGCCACTTCACTAGGCACACCTACACACCTACTCTTAAAGCACGCAGTTATTAGTCAAGAATTTCATTTGTTGTTGTTTAGACTAAACATCAGAATTTCCCTTGGAATATGTATATCCCGCGAGGCGTTGAGCTAGGAAACAAACTGGACTCGATCTACAAAGAAAATATTTCACAGATTTTTTAAAGCAAGCTTATCTTGCTTATTTTGGAGTGGCGTCTGGAGAACAAGACAAATCTTGGGCTCCCAATATGGTTTGGGAAACCTGTGTAGAGTGCTTACGACAGTGGAAAAATAGAAAAAGGAAAAGTTTAAACTTCGGTGTGTCTTTGGCGTGGAGAGAGCCGAGAAACCACCACGATTGTTATTTTTGTATGGTGAATACGAAAGGTTTCGATCGATACAATTTGAAAGTCAAGTGGGAATATCCTGATTTGGAGTCAGCAAGGAGACCTGTGCCACACAGCGAAGACGTTCCCATACCAATGTTTACAACACTGACCTTCCGTTGTCAGATGTTGAAGAAACTCAGGGTTTAGGATGTAACACAGGTGATAACAGTGGAAGTGAATATGAAGTAAACATTTCAACACCCCAGCAGTTCTTCCAAGAAGAACTCAATGATCTGATACGTGACCTCAGTCTGTCAAAGCAAACACCTGAACTTTCAGCATCCAGACTAAAAGAAAAGAACTGTCCACAACAAGAAGTTAAACTGACAGCTTTTCGGACAAGAGAGGTTGAACTCTTTTCTTAGTTCAGCCAAGATGAAGAACTTGTATACTGCAATAACATCCTTGAACTTCTTCGAATGGGACATGAATATTGACCAGGACATGGCTGCTCTTTATAGACAGCTCCATTAGAAGCTGGAAATGAGTCTTATTGCACAATGGTAACCAATATGCATATCTTCCAACTGCTCACTCAACAAATCTTAAAGAAGAATACGAAAATATCAAAATGAACTTGCAGAAGCTTTGCTCTCACGAGCACAAGATGTTTATTTGTGTTGATCTTTATTTGTGTTGATCTTCTGATCAACACAAATAGACATTTTTTAGATCATGCTTGCTTGCATGATCTAAAAAATAATTTCAATGCGATTTATGAGTTAGTCCCGCTAGATCAATATATTTTTTATATTTATGTTTTTCAATGAGATACCAAAGTTCTCAAAAACTGGAGCCAATCAAGCAAGACAGATGACATATTCGGAATCAGCATCACAAACTTAAACTAAAATTAGTATTATATAACTGGCCAGAAAATGAGTGTTGACCACTCATTCAAAATATTATATTTGAAATATAGATTGCAATGGTGTGTTTAAGAGGATGTTAGTTACCTTGCACCTACAGTGGTTCACATGTTTTCCCTAGACTCTCCCTAATTACTTTAGATACACTTTAGGTAGTAAACTTTATAAAGAAACTCTCTCATATTATTATTATTATTATTATTATTATTATTATTATTATAAATTCTATAAATATGAGAGGCCCTACAAGGGCCTCTCATATTTATTTTATAGAACATTGTGGCGTCAAGCTGACGTTGTACGGCATACCTAAAATAGAAAGATGAAGAGAGTAGTAATATTACGCAGCTGTTCAGTGTATCAACAGATATATATTTGATAACGCTGCTGAACTTTCTATTTAGACATATAAGTGCACCGTGGGGAGACCACATATGAAAAGTTTGGTCACTCTTTGAAGAAACAGTATTAAGGTGCTGAGAGTGGGAGAGAACACTGTCAGCACCAGTCGAAAAGTTCTTTTATTAAAAGTGTGTTCAGGTTGCTCAGTGTGTGTTTTCTCCACCACTTAAAACCGCACATTATATAAAAAACTATTCATTAATTATTGAAACATGATGAGTTGTAACCAATTAATACTGTTTTAAATTGTACAGCTGCTCATCAGTCGTTTTCTCATATCACCTGAGGACATTGAACTCCAGACAAGTCAGAGGTATATGATGAAGGTTTCATATTATATTTAAAAAATATCATAGAAGCATGACCACCGGGTATGATAATCTCAGCATAGCCACCGGTTATGATAATGTGAGCATAGCCACCGGGTATGCTAATGTGAGCATAGCCACCGGGTATGCTAATGTGAGCATAGCCACCTGGAGAATCGGAAAAAAATATATCTGGCTTTACACTCTTAAGAATCTATGATGTGGTGGGAAATTGTGAAGGCTGCTAAAGTGTCCTCAGCATTGTGGCAGTGATCTACCAAGTACCAGCTACTGTAGAATGTGATGGCACTGAGGCACTGATGACACTGATAAAATAATAGACTAGGACGCCAAGTTAATGCTGTGCTCATGAGATAGGGGTAATCTTCATAGCCACTTTGAATTAAAGGAAGGTGTCGGTCTTGACAAATACACGGAGAAAGGTTAACGAGTCATACTTCTCTTTTGGAGTGGGATAGATGGATGATTTTTAACTGGTCCTTTCATACTTTTAGTTACCTCAATCACCTTACTGTTACCTTCTTCACCCAGCTGTCATCTCCGCCACCCAGCTGTCCTCTTCCTCATCCTACTGTGATTTTCCTTATTCTGTTTTCACTATCTTTATCTAATCAATTGCACTGTTACCAGACGTCGCCACTATGTTCGATAATCATCCGTATTTTATATGAGCATTACAACCTAAATCTCCAAGGAAGAGACTTGGCTAGACAGTGAGAGTTGCAGTCGGGGTCCTCACGCTACTCTCACCTGAGAGATCTTCCTTTTATTTTCTCTATTTTTTAAAAGACTATTTTTTTTATCGTTTTTCCTATATTGAATTTCCCGTCAAAAAACTTTTTTTATTCGTTGAGGACTTTAACAACTCCTCCGTCATCTGCTGTTCGCCTCAAAAGGATATACTATACATTAAGAGGTGTATTTATTTCAGTATATACACACAGATGAAGATTAAGACATGTGTAACAGTTGGGCTTCTTCAGTCAAATACAGAGGAAAATAAATTGGAGGCAAGAGACGTAGCAGTTAAATAAAGATGATATAATCAGTCCAACTTTGGATAAATGGTTTTATAGGTTTTGAGGTGGTCTGTCCCTCAGCCTGGAGAAGTGTTCAACTCCAGAATCTGTAACAATGTAAAGCTGGAGCATAAGAATGGAGTCTCAAATGGTGCCGAAGGTGAGGCGGGAAAATCTCGAAGACGGTGGCAGGAGCCACAAGTGGCTCCTGCCACCAGTGGTCTTCAAGACCTTTCCGCTTCACCTTCAGCAATATTTAAGACTCCATTCTTATGCTCCAGCTTTACATTGTTACAGATTCTGGAGTTGAACACTTCTCCAGGCTGAGGGACTGACCACCTCAAAAACTCTTTCTCCAAGGTTGGACTGATTACATCCTCATTACTTAACTACTACGCCTCCTGCCACCAATTTAATCTCCTCTGTAATTGACTGAAGAAGCCTGCTGCGTAGACGAAACGTTTAAATTCACAACGGGGATACCCAGCTGTTGCACATGTGTCTGACTCATATGTGTGTGTGTGTGTGTGTGTGTGTGTGTGTGTGTGTGTATGTGCGTGTGTGTGTGTGTGTATGTGCGTGTGTGTGTGTGTGTGTGTATATGTGTGTGTACACTGAGATAAATGTAACTCTCGGTGTATATATCCTCCAACACAAAGTTTAATTTAGTATCTACTAAAATAATGTCTTGACTGGTGGTGAACAGGTCATTTGCAGCCATACTGACCCTCGTGTAGTCGATAAGCTTTAAACTCAACTAATCGACTAACCTGTAGTTCTCCTTACATTTCCACCTGTTACCCTCACTCTGTTGTCATCTCCCTCATACTGCTATCATCTCCCTCATACTGCTATCATCTCCCTCATACTGCTATCATCTCCCTCATACTGCAATCATCTCTCTCATACTGCTATCATCTCCCTCATACTGCTATCATCTTCCTCATACTGCTATCATCTCCCTCATACTGCTATCATCTCCCTCATACTGCAATCATCTCCCTCATACTGCTATCATCTCCCTCATACTGCTATCATCTCCCTCATACTGCTATCATATTCCTCATACTGCTATCATCTCCCTCATACTGCTATCATCTCCCTCATACTGCTATCATCTCCCTCATACTGCTATCATCTCCCTCATACTGCTATCATCTCCCTCATACTGCTATCATCTCCCTCATACTGCTATCATCTCCCTCATACTGCAATCATCTCCCTCATACTGCTATCATCTCCCTCATACTGCTATCATCTCCCTCATACTGCTAATCATCTCCCTCATACTGCAATCATCTCCCTCATACTGCTATCATCTCCCTCATACTGCTATCATCTCCCTCATACTGCTATCATCTCCCTCATACTGCTATCATCTCCCTCATACTGCTATCATATTCCTCATACTGCTATCATCTCCCTCATACTGCTATCATATTCCTCATACTGCTATCATCTCCCTCATACTGCTATCATCTCCCTCATACTGCTATCATCTCCCTCATACTGCTATCATCTCCCTCATACTGCAATCATCTCCCTCATACTGCTATCATCTCCCTCATACTGCTATCATCTCCCTCATACTGCTAATCATCTCCCTCATACTGCAATCATCTCCCTCATACTGCTATCATCTCCCTCATACTGCTATCATCTCCCTCATACTGCTATCATCTCCCTCATACTGCAATCATCTCCCTCATACTGCTATCATCTCCCTCATACTGCTATCATATACCTCATACTGCTATCATCTCCCTCATACTGCTATCATCTCCCTCATACTGCTATCATCTCCCTCATACTGCAATCATCTCCCTCATACTGCTATCATCTCCCTCATACTGCTATCATCTCCCTCATACTGCTATCATCTCCCTCATACTGCTATCATCTCCGCAACACTATGTATATATATTCTTCACAATATGAGAAGCAAAACTGATGTATATACTTTATTCGACTGAAAACAATGTAAGGACCTTGCTCTAATACGTATTTTATACACATGAAAAATAAATTCAATTGACTAAGCAATTTGTCAAATACATTTTTATGACAGGGTCATTACTGAAAAATACGGGCAAGGCTGCGTTTGTTAATATTAAGTTATGTTATAGCAAAAGCATAATAACACGAGATAAACACACACACATAAAAAACTGGAAAAAACAAAATAAAGCGAAAGTTTGTGGCTAGGTTGGATCATGGGCCGAAAGCGAGCGAGTGAGCGTGGGTGCGTACGTGTGTGTGTGTGTGTGGGGGGGGGGGGTGTCAACAGGTCAAGCCTCCGTGGAAAAGCTCCAATTTGTAAATATATACATATTTTTTTATAGTCATACCGGTTGATATTATACGGGAGTTTGTTTTTCTTGCAACAACATTATTGTTGTAAAATAGACATTTACGTAGTAGACACGAAGTGTGTAATTAAGACGTACATCTGCACATGCATACATACGCAAAAGCGTATATTGGTGCAGCAGCACTCGTTAGAGCCTTTGTTGTAGCGAAAGCCGTCTATGTTCAGTGATGAGGCAGGACTGTTGAAGCCTTACTGAACTTCCCGGTTAGCATCAATTTATGTGTGAATAATATGTAAACTCATTTAGTAAATTAGTTTAAACTCCCAATGATAACTGATATCGGCAGTGGCAGCAAAAGTGTCAGCTCAGGAGTGTACCATAGCTCTGTATCTCACTAACCAACTGTACCAGCTCAATTATACAGTAATTATTACAAAATTATGTGAATAAATGGTTCAGAAAACCGACAAGTTGATAAATAAGACACTTGTTCAACATTAGGTTATCTTTATTCTGGATAAAGATAATCAAATATTACACAAGTGCCTCATTTATCTTACCTAAATTACATTCGCTGAAAGCTTCAGGAAGGCTGTATAATATCGCAACTTTATAAACCCGTACAAAGAGCAAAAATATTTTTATGATGAAGGTTTTGCTCTGCACCGAAAGTCTTACTATCATCGCTGTATAATCTAAATCCGCGAGTCATTCACCGCTGTAATCAGATCTCCGTTGCCAAAACAAAGGGAGAAAAATATAGGCTCTTGACAGACTGAATGTTGGCTTTATGCTCATGCAGACTAGCTAAGTGTCCCATACATCAAGTGAATGTATTCATTACTCAACATACAGACGCCTCTCCAGTGGTGATGTTCACAATGCATCTAGCGAATGTCCACATTACTCAACGAGCACGACCCTCCATTAACACTGTTCACAATACCCAGGAAAGTGAGATCACTTGTCAGGGATTACCTCCACTCTTGTTTTGTCCTCTTGTCAGGAGTGTGACTATTATTTACTTCTACCGTTGGCCCTATGGAGGAAACGGGGGGCAAGAAGCCACCCTTGGCGTACGGTGCAATAGCCGATAGTGTCTTCAGACACAGATTCTGGTGGTAGCCAATGGTCTAATGTCAGTTCAAGGCAGAAAGACCCCTGGATTATCACTTTTTGTGGGAAGCAACAGCAGGTGACAGCTCCTCTCAGGTCACCTTCATCTATGACCAGCGTGGTGCTGGTAGGAAGAACGTCACTTAACACAACTCGTATCATTGTAATTGCCAGCGTCACTCTGCTGTGAGGAATAATATCAAGTAAACACCTCTCAGCTCACCCCAGCAGCACAGCAACATTTCTTTCAACTCACACTAAAGACGCAGCAACATATTTTCACCTCTCAGCTCACAAAGTAAGCAACACACTGTCACCTCACAGCTCACCCTGGAGTCGCACTATCACTCGTTCACCTCACAGCTCACCCTGGAGTCGCACTATCACTCGTTCACCTCACAGCTCACCCTGGAGACGCACCATTACTCGGTCATATCACAACTCACCCTGGAGACGCACCATTACTCGGTCATATCACAACTCACCCTGGAGACGCACCATCACCTAGTCACCTCACAACTCACACTGGAGACGCATCGTGACTCGTTCACCTCAAAACTCACCCTGGAGACGCACCATCACTCGGTCACCTCACAGCTCACCCTGGATACGCACCATCACTCAGTCATCTCTCACAGCTCACCCTGGAGACGCACCATCACTCGGTCATCTCACAACTCACCTGGAGACGTATCATCACTCGGTCATCTCACACAACTCACCCTGGAGACGCACCATCACTCGGTCACCTCACAACTCACCTGGAGACGTATCATCACTCGGTCATCTCACACAACTCACCCTGGAGACGCACCATCACTCGGTCACCTCACAACTCACCCTGGAGACGCACCATCACTCGGTCACCTCACAACTCACCCTGGAGACGCACCATCACTCGGTCACCTCACAGCTCACCTTGGAGACACATCATCACTCGTTCACCTCACAACTCACCTTGGGGACGCACCATCACTCGGTCACCTCACAACTCACCTTGGAGACGCACCATCACTCGGTCACCTCACAACACCTTGGAGACGCAGCATCACTCAGTTATCTCAGTGTCTGCAGGAGAAGTTTCGCCAAATTATCTGGCGAGTGATACACTGTTCTTCGTCCTGAGCCACGTAATAAGACAGCAGTAAACGATATCCAGCTTCAGACCCTGATGGTCTGTCTGCAACAGTTGGAAGCATTGAGGTGCATTGTATTGTGTTGCATCGTATATTACACTGTGTTGCATCGTATATTACACTGTGTTGCATTGTATTGCATTGTATATCCTAGAGTGCTAAGCCTTTGTGGCCATTCAACGTAGGAAATGGTGTAGGCTCGAACTATCGTCCGCTAATCCCGGCCCGGTCTCTGATCAACCAGGCTCTTTTTAGAGTTAAGTTGCCACCTGCGGAGGTTTAGCGGAACCTGGTATCACAGACGGTTTGCAATACCGACCGGTTAATGAGCAACATATTAATCTGTGTATAGGTAGTAGGTTGGTAGTCAGCAGCCGCCCAGGGAGGTACTACCGTCCTGCCAAGTGAGTGTAAAACGAAAGCCTGTAATTGTTTTACATGATGGTAGGATTGCTGGTGTCTTTTTTGTCTCATAAACATGCAAGATTTCAGGTACATCTTGCAACTTCTACTTACACTTAGGTCACACTACACATTCATGTACAAGCATATATATATATACACACCCTTCTGGGTTTTCTTCTATTTTCTTACTAGTTCTTGTTCTTATTTCCTCTTATCTCCATGGGGAAGTGGAACAGAATTCTTCCTCCGTAAGCCATGCGTGTCGTAAGAGGCGACTAAAATGCCGGGAGCAAGGGGCTAGTAACCCCTTCTCCTGTATATATTACTAAATGTAAAAGGGAAAACTTTCGTTTTTCATTTTGGGCCACCCCGCTTCGGTGGGAAACGGCCGACGTGTTGAAAGAAAGAAAGAAGTATAATAATACCATGTGTATGATAATACCATGTGTATGATAATACCATGTGTATGATAATACCATGTGTATGATAATACCATGTGTATGATAATACCATGTGTATGATAATACCATGTGTATGATAATACCATGTGTATGATAACACCATGTGTATGATAACACCATGTGTATGATAATATCATGTGTATGATAATACCATGTGTACGATAATACCATGTGTATGATAATACCATGTGTACGATAATACCATGTGTATGATAATACCATGTGTGCGATAATACCATGTGTATGATAATACCATGTGTATGATAATACCATGTGTATGATAATACCATGTGTATGATAATTGTCTGGCGCAGCAACACAACGGTGTCTTGGTACAGCGAAAATCTCCTACAATTCTATTGCTAACAACTATTTAGCATGATCTACTACAACATGTGGGCCCCGCACATCTGTGGCCTCATCTCCAGCTGCTACACCTCACTTCTGGCCAGAATTCGAGTCTCTGGTCTCGTGCCTCTGTTTTAGGCAAAGGGACTAACCATCTTCCATCACAGTAGTGGAACTGATCATTTCAAATGACCTCTCCTCCTCTACAGCCGCCAAGGTTGTAATTACCTCTGTATTGATGAAGCCTGCTGAGAAGGCGATAAGTTTCTCCACTAAATAAACCGAAGTATTGCATATGTCTTTCTATGCCTGGTGTTAATGGTGCAGTTATGGCTGCCCCACTGTACGTAGTCCATGTTCCTGGTATCTTTATTAAAATGATTACATTAAAATTATTATTAGTATTGTTGTTGGAAAACGCTAAAACTGTAGGAGTCATACAGCGCTTGGGAAATAAATGCTAATAAGATTTGAAACGATTAAAAGAGCTGTAACTCTTAATTCCTTTGATTAAAAGTCCTTCATTGGCATCAAGGAACACCCCATCCCCTCATCTTTGAAGGTAGGGAGGTATTTCTTAGTGAGCTATTGTTACTGTTATTGTAGGCACAACCAGTAAGAGCTATTGTTACTGTTACTGTAGGCACAACCAGTAAGAGCTGTTGTTACTGTTACTGTAGGGACAACCAGTAAGAGCTTTTGTTACTGTTACTGTGGGGACAATCAGTAAGGGCTGTTGTTGCTGTTACTGTAGGGACAACCAGTAAGAGCTTTTGTTACTGTTACTGTAGGGACAAGTAGTAAGAGCTATTGTTACTGTAGGGACAAGTAGTAAGAGCTATTGTTACTGTAGGGACAAGCAGTAAGGGCTATTGTTACTGTTACTGTAGGGACAAGCAGTAAGGGCTATTGTGCATTTTGCAGCCGTGGAGCTCATTGTTGTCCATTGTTGGAGCAGCTGATTGGAGCTCTTAGTGATTCTTTTCTTAAAAAAGCAGAAACATAAGTGGAAAAAAAACAAGAACAAAAGAAATAGAATGGAAAAGAATAAGACAGAACACTTCACGAAATGGAAGAAGAAAGTCAGTGAAAATAAGACATAGAAGAGGAATAAGTAAAAGGTCAATTATAGGAAAACAAATATAATAAGGAATAGGTAAAAGATCAATTATAGGAAAACAAATACAATGAGGAATGAGGAATAGGTAAAAAGTCAATTATAGGAAAACAAATACGATGAGGAATAGGTAAAAGGTCAATAAGAAAACAAATACAACGAGGAAGAACTAAATGCTTAATTATAAAGAGACATGGAGGAAGAGAAGAAACGGGGACATGAGGAGAGGAAAAACAAGGGGAACGTCAATAATGAGGAGACAAATGGAAAGAAGAGGAGGAAGAAGAACGAGAGGATGAAAAATAAGTAGACAGGGTGTGCAAAGAGGCACCTGATGCCATGACACTTAATTAACGTCGTCACCTGATGCCATGACACCTAATTAACGTCATCTGATGCCATAACACTTAATTAACGTCATTTGATGAATGTCTTCATCAACTCTGGTGACCTTCAACACTCGTGACCTTCAACACTCGTGACCTTCAACCCTCGTGACCTTCAACACCCGTGACCTTCAACACTCGTGACCTTCAACCCTCGTGACCTTCAACACTCGTGACCTTCAACACTCGTGACCTTCAACACCCGTGACCTTCAACACTCGTGACCTTCAACCCTCGTGACCTTCAACACTCGTGACCTTCAACACTCGTGACCTTCAACACTCGTGACTTTCAACACTCGTGACCTTCAACCCTCGTGACCTTCAACACTCGTGACCTTCAACACTCGTGACCTTCAACACTCGTGACCTTCAACACTCGTGACCTTCAACACTCGTGACCTTCAACACTCGTGACCTTCAACACTCGTGACCTTCAACACTCGTGACCTTCAACACTCGTGACTTTCAACACTCGTGACCTTCAACCCTCGTGACTTTCAACACTCGTGACCTTCAACCCTCGTGACCTTCAACACTCGTGACCTTCAACACTCGTGACCTTCAACACTCGTGACCTTCAACACTCGTGACCTTCAACACTCGTGACCTTCAACACTCGTGACCTTCAACACTCGTGACCTTCAACACTCGTGACCTTCAACACTCGTGACCTTCAACAATCGTGACCTTCAACACTCGTGACCTTCAACACTCGTGACCTTCAACACTCGTGACCTTCAACAATCGTGACCTTCAACACTCGTGACCTTCAACACTCGTGACCTTCAACACTCGTGACCTTCAACACTCGTGACCTTAAACCCTCGTGACCTTAAACCCTCGTAACCTTCAACATTCGTGACCTTCAACCCTCGTGACCTTCAACACTCGTGACCCCAGAATACGTATAACCCATCGAGCACATGTGACCCGTCAAGGTATAAACGCCTCGTGCCTGAACGAGAACACATCCTCAATCAATATTTTTTTTTAAAAGACAAATTAAAATAGTAAGCGAAGCTAATGACTGCGACAGTCTCTCCTCAAGCGATACTCTATTTTGGATTTTGAAAAAATAAAAAATAAAGAAAAGAAAAATAAGCGTATCTGGAGGGATATAATTATTTCGCTCCAGTAAATCATTGAAATTATAGAGTTAGATATTATAGTATTTAAAATATTATATTGCAGTGTTCGTAATATATTATTTTTTTTATTTATGAGGTATGTTGACGTGTGTGTGTGTGTGTGTGTGTGTGTGTGTGTGTGTGTGTGTGTGTGTGTGTGTGTGTATGTATGTGTGTGTTTGAAGCTCTAATAGGTGATGTGTCGTGGTTTTGAGCTCTAGTGATGAGGGGGCGAAGCAGTGATTAGAAATAAAGAATCTAAATCTAAATCGAACATGTAGCAGAAGAAGACTCTATTGAGAGAGTTTCTCTCTATGTAGAGCTTTCTCAAGTTATGACTGAATAAAGTTTGACATAGAGCGAAACGTCATTCAAATGAAATCTTGTTGGTCAACGAGTGTCCTTCCCACAGCTCACGTACAGTACGAGTACCTAGCTACGTCGTTGCTATATTAAAAACCTCTTTTATCAATCTCCTTCATATATAAATGAAACTTTTAAAACATTATTATTATCATGTGACTTCTCAAACGCAAAATAATAGTAAATATTCTCAGTATTCAACGAGTAAAAATGAAATCATTGAACGATGATACGAGAAAAATTTGCGGGAGAGACTTTTTCTTACCTGCGATGAGACCAAAATAATAATAATAATAATAATAATAATAAAAAAACGCGATTTCAAACAGAGTTTCTATCTGAATTAGTTTTATGTTGTGAAAAAAAAAACGTTTGCTGTCAGAAGGCGCGTTAATTATTAACACTTTACGGACGTTAACGAGCAAGTCTTTGCTGGTGATGCTGCCTGAAGACGTTGCTTGAGATGACAAGAGCTAGCATCATCTCCCCCCCCCCGTTACCACACACACACACACACACACACACACACACACACACTACACACAGTCATAGAGTGGTCGGGAAGTGGAATAGCTTGGGAAGCGATGTAGTGGAGGCAGGTTCCATACATAGCTTTAAGGAGAGGTATGATAAAGCTCATGGAGCAGGGAGCGTGACCCAGTAGCGGCCAGTGAAGAGGCGTGGCCAGGAGCTATGAATTGACCCCTGCAACCACAACTAGGTGAGTACAACTAGGTGAGTACACACACACAAGCACATACACACACACTTATGCTTAAAGAGGTTCAATAAGGCTCTCAAAGCCAAGAGAGGGAACCCAGTAGCGGTGAGTACATATAGGTGAGTACACACACCACACACACACATATATACATACATATACACGATATAATAAAATCTGAAACAAGGAATATGAAAACGCTGACCACGACTGAAAGACAAATGGGGAAGAGTGTAAGAGAATGAGGAGAGGGGAGAGATATGGGAAGAGGATGGGTGAACATAGAAACGACGATTGAGATTATATTGTAAGGAGAGAATGTGTTTGGCAGACAAAGGAAGAGAAGTTTGGGAGATGCAAAGAGGAGAGGAATGAGCAATACAGAGGGGAGTGTACAGGCGTGGAGGATTCAATATGCTAGATTATACGTGTCGTAGAGGAATGTAAATAATGAGAGAGACAAATGAGAGATGAGATATATATATATATATATATATATATATATATATATATATATATATATATATATATATATATATATATATATATATATATATATATATATATATATATATATACTTTCTTTCTTTCTTTCTTTCAACACGTCGGCCGTTTCCCACCGAGGCGGGGTGGCCCAATAGGAAAAACGAAAGTTTCTCCTTTTACATTTAGTAATATATACAGGAGAAGGGGTTACTAGCCCCTTGCTCCCGGCATTTTAGTCGCCTCTTACGACACGCATGGCTTACGGAGGAAGAATTCTATTCCACTTCCCCATGGAAGTATATATATATATATATATTATTTATTCCCTCTCACATTCTCTCTCTCTCTCTCTCTCCTTTCCTGTTTGCATTCCTCTAAACATTTTCACATTATCTATAAAAACACAGAAACAGGATGCGATTCCATGAGGCAGATCATTTACAGGCATCAACACTAGTGGGTATAACAGTGATCCTTGCGGGACACTACTTGAACCAACGTCATACATTCTCTTATATTGTCACTCTTTGTCTTCTGTCTTTCAGGTATTCTTGGATCAGCTATATGAATTTTCCTTTAAAGCGCGAGAGGTTTTTCAAGCTTGTGGAGAAGTCTTTGTAAGGAAACTCTGTCAAATGGTTTTCTACAGTCCAAGAAAATGTAGTGTACCCATTCTCGTCTTTCTTGCTTTAATGTGTTTGAGAGAGAGAAAGAGAGAGAGTGTAAAACATGGAGAACAATTAAAATTTAAGACATGTTGGTGATGGCTTCAAGGCGCTGAGGCATCACAAGATATACATTAGTGATCACTCAGCTCAAGTGTGTCCCAGTGACTGCACCCTCCAGATTGCCCTCTTGTTTATTGCATATAAATACCGAATATCGCTGATCGTTAAGAAATCTCTCTCTCTCTCTCTCTCTCCTCTCTCTCTCTCTCTCTCTCTCTCTCTCTCTCTCTCAGTAAACGCAAAACAGAGATTTGCGTTTAGCTCTTTCCCACAATGTTAAGAATCATATCTGCAACAGAACAAATTGATTGATTAGGTGTAAGTATCACGACTCGGCTAATGACTGCACATCTCACAAGGCCTGAAGGAACCTGATCTTCAATAACATGGCCCTGAAGTCACTCGTTCCAGCACTTTATCAAAGTCTTGCGCCTGGTTTCTTGCACTTTCTATCTGTATATGCCGTAGGTGAGGCGTCTGTCAGTGTACATAACCCACTTCCCTGTCACGGTAGTTTTTGTCTTCTAAGCCTAATATCTAGACCTGGAAGTAAATACACTAAAAATAGAACTCTAAAAAGACCCCTTGTGAGCAGTTGTGACCAAGATCCAGACAAAATTCTGAATTTCTAAAGACGTTTTAATGCACTACTTTTTTTAATTACTGTTTTGTTTTGTGTGTGTGTGTGTGTGTGTGTGTGTGTGTGTGTGTGTGTGTGTGTGTGTGTACTATAATGTTGGAAAAAAAAATGTATCTTAGTGTAGAATTTCTTAAAAAAATGTTTCTTTGAAGAATGGTTTTTTTTTTTTGAAGAATGTTCCTTTGATGAATGGTTTGTTGAACAATATTTCTTTCGAAAAATGTTTCGTTGTAGAATAGAACGCCACTTTTGTAATAAAAGGTTTTCTTTGTATAATGTTTTGTTACATAAAGAAACGGGCACCCAGGAATGCACTGTCTGCAAGACATGCATTTCTGATCGTCTCATATGACAAGTCATCTCATATGACAGGTCGTCTTATATGGCAGATCGTCTCATATGAAAGGTTGAGTGATTCCGTACTACTGTACGACCGTATGTCCGGAGGTCGTAGTGTAGCCGGCTGTCTCCTCAATCCAAAGTTTCCACCACACATCTGCCGAAGTCTGGAGAAGCTTTCTCCATCACTCAGGATATCTTAAAGGCATTTGGAGAAGTTCTTCTCGCCAATCTTTCTTTTATGACTGGCCCATTGCTCGCACCTCCTTCCTCACCTCCTCTTCTTAATTCCAACATCTTCCAAAGACGTGGTGTCAACCGGGTTACTTCTTAATTATTCTCTAATTAACCCTGATTTGCTTGAATCTTTGCATCATTTTGGCATCATGTCTTGTCCTTGGCACATCTGGTGCGCCAGGCACGTGTCTTCCCTCCTCACACACCTGTTTCATTGTACAGTAGCGTCAATGACGGACAAGTTCATAAAAATGCCTTGCAGCACAGGAAATCTATTTTTCAGAGCAGTATAAAATTCAGTACTGTACTTAGATCCCTCGTCTGAAACCGCTACACATTATCGACTTATTCACTCTTGGAAATGAATACGTATAAATAATATATATATATATATATATATATATACATATAGTGTATGTATGTGGGATACGTTTGTATCTTAAATTATGACTCACTCTTGAAATGAATACGTATAAATAATATATATATATATATATATATATATATATATATATATATATATATATATATATATATATATATATATATATATATAATATAAGTGTATGTATGTGGATACGTTTGTATCTTAAATTATGAAGACCCAGTGCTTCGAAGGAGTAAATAAAGCAGTTTCTTGGAAAATTCTTGAGATTTCTTTTAGAATGTGGTAGGAGTACTTTTTGTTTCCCAACGCACTTTAATTTATTTATTGGTAAGGTGGAGGTGTCCAGTGAGTCTCCTGCAGTGCTCAACACACTCACGATTCTTCACATTCTAATACATTCACTCACCTCACCTCATCCTCTCCTTCCAGTTCACACGTGTGTGCAGTATATGTCTTTCATGTGTCTTGGTAAACAGCTGAGTCCACGTTGACGCAAAAAGTTTTTTTTTTTGGCAAATGCAAAAAACAAATCAGTGAATCTACACACACACACACTACACACATACACACACGCCACACACACACACGCCACATATACACACACACACACATTATAATGTGCGTGATGAAGGTATCACAGTGGGTGCCTGTGACGAGCGGGGTCCCGCAGGGGTCAGTCCTAGGAGCTGTGCTATTCTTGGTATATGTGAATGACATGACGGACGGGATAGACTCAGAAGTGTCTCTGTTCGCAGATGATGTGAAATTAATGAGGAGAATCAAATCGGATGAGGACCAAGCAGGACTTCAAAGAGATCTGGAGATGCTGGACACCTGATCCAGCAACTGGCTTCTCGAATTTAATCCCACCAAATGCAAAGTCATGAAGATCGGAGAAGGGCAAAGAAGACCGCTGACAGAGTACAGGCTAGGTGGACAAAGGCTACAAACCTCGTCAAAGGAGAAAGACCTTGGGGTGAGTATAACACCAAGCACGTCTCTGGAAACACACACAAACCAGATAACTGCGGCAGCATTTGGGAGACTGGCAAACCTAAGATTAGCGTTCTGATACCTTAATAAGGAATCGCTCAAGACACTGTACACCGTGTACGCTATGCCCATACTAGAGTATGCAGCACCAGTCTGGAACCCACACCTGGTCAAGCAAGTCAAGAAATTAGAGAAAGTGCAAAGGTTTGCGACAAGGTTAGTTCCAGAGCTCGGGGAAATGTCCTACGAAGAAAGGTTAAGGAAAATCGGCCTGACAACACTGGAGGACAGAAGGGTTAGAGGAGACATGATAACGACATACAAAATACTGCGGGGAATCGACAAGGTAGACAGTGACAGGATGTTTCAGAGAGGGAACACAGAAACAAGGGGGCAAAATTGGAAGTTGAAGACCCAGATGAGTCAAAGGGATGTTAGTAAGCATTTGTTCAGCCATAGAGTAGTCACGAAGTGGAATAGTCTAGCAAATGATGTAGTGGAGGCAGGAACCATACATAGCTTTAAGACGAGGTATGATAAAGCTCATGGAGCAGGGAGAGAAGTGACCCAGTAGCGGACAGTGAATTTGCGGGGCCAGGAGCTGAGTCTCGACCCCTGCAACCATAATTAGGCGAGTATAATTAGGCGAGTACACATACAGGAGAGTACATAAAACTGTATACATTTAGGCTACCTGAAAAGCATCAAATTACTCAACTTATCAATATTTCATGATTAAATTAAAATGAAAGCAATTCTCTCAGCACTGCTGGACTGATTACATTATATCCTTTAATTTGTGCAGCCTACGGACTTTCACATTAGCTAAAATGAAGACCCTAAGGACGTTTCGCCCTGTGCGTCAAATTTATAACTTCTCCACAAAGCTAAACGTCCCAATAAGAACTTTCTCTGTAGCTTGTTTCTGTCTTCTCACTTGTCAGTAAAAGTCCTTTCAGTCAGTTTATCACAATAATGATACCTCTTATTGGGCTGTCTTCTTCCCATGAATATCTAACACATCTCTAGTGGCGAGGACCAATAGCCTGGCTGGGTCGCGACTAGCAGTCGGAGGATCGAGCCTCCACCACTTCCTGCGCTAAATGACCCCACAAGGACTTAACGCTTCATGAAATACAATCCTCACACAATCTTGTTTACAGTTTTGAGAGAGAGAGAGAGAGAGAGAGAGAGAGAGAGAGAGAGAGAGAGAGAGAGAGAGAGAGAGAGAGAGAGAGAGAGAGAGAGAGAGAGAGAGATAGAGAGAGAGAGAGTGTGGTGGTAAATCCTGCAAGGAAGGCAGTCAAGAAGCTAACAGCACTAAAGCGTATCTTGCACCTGCTTGACACCGGAGGCTGCACCACTCTGCAAGTAGCACAGGTCTATTTACATCTTATATATGAACTACTCTTCTGGATTGCCTGTCCCCCGTCTCATCTGTGACTTCTGAACGGAATAGAGAACCGTGCAAGGTGACTTATCTCACGCCTGGACCCTATGGGAGATGATGATGGCTTTACTGTTATGTACAAGGCGATATTTTGTCGAGGTACCACCTGGTTCCACCTCACGTACAGCGACAAGACAACTTCTATACCAGAAGAAAGACAGCAACTACACTCCTCTGGCTGTACCCTTCTCAAGAAACTTTTCCTCAATAAAGATTTCCAAATGTTGCACAAGTGTCTCGGTCTTCAACATTACGATAACATCACTTCGTCTTAGATTATCCATTCACAGAATGAGTCGAGTCATCTGGTTTAAACTTCACAATGTTCCCTAGTTATAAGTGTCGTGACAATAAAGATTTAACACAGATAATGCTGTGTATAGCTTTTAAGTGATCTTTGATTGTAAATAACGAACTCTTAGCCTTGAGAATTAAAAATAGGAGCAAAAAAGAGACGAAGGATAAAAAAATAGGGATATTAGAACATGAGAAATATGGAAAAAAGGAAAATAGAGTAAATCATGTGATATCTGAGGGTGAGAGAGAAGAGAGTAACGGGTGAGAGAGAGATAAAGAACGTGAAAGGAATGAGAAAACAAAATAGTGAGAGAGTGGAGAGTGAGTGTAGGTGAAAGTGAGTATGTTAGTGTGAGTAGATAAAAGTGTGTGAGAGTGTAGGTGAGAGAAGCGGCAATGAGAGGACGGAGAGAGAGAGAGGGAGATGAGAGAGAGAGAGAGAGAGAGAGAGAGAGAGAGACAGAGACCTCCGTGAATGATACTTCGGACGAGTAAAAGTCACTTGTGGTAAATGACCATTCAATTGGAGTGAATGACACTGAGTGAACGACACTCTGACTGCAGTCATAACTCACATGAGGGAACAACATCGTGTACGCCCCTCCGGAGGCCGCTACCCCAGAAGCAGAAAATTTATGCAAATATTATTCGCTTCTCACTCAAGAAGCGTTTTGATGAGCTCTATAAATCCCAGAAAGTAGAGCAGCGGGAGACATTACTTGTGGCCCAGACTGCCGTGTCAGCCACACAGACATGTAATACTGACAGTGACCAGTAACCACAGTGATACAGTGACCACACAGTGATGATAGTGACCTCACAGTGATAGTGACCTCACAGTGATATAATGACCACACAGTGATATAATGACCACACATTGATATTAGTGACCAGTGATAGTGACCACACAGTGATATAGTGACCACACAATGATATAGTGACCTCACAATGATACAGTGACCACACAACGATAGTTTTGTAAAATTATTTGTTATAACATTTGTAGCGGTAATTACGTATATTGTTCCAATAAAAAATGCAGTGACCACAGTGATGACCAGGACCACAGTGACACAGTGACCACAGTGATGACCAGGACCACAGTGACACAGTGACCACAGTGATGACCAGGACCACAGTGACACAGTGACCACAGTGATGACCAGGACCACAGTGATACAGTAACCACAGAGGACAGTGACCACACATCGAGGACAGTAACCACAGAGGACAGTGACCACACATCGAGGACAGTGACCACACATCGAGGACAGTGACCACACATCGAGGACAGTGACCACACATCGAGGACAGTGGCAACACAGTGATGTGATTACAGTGACCATCAGCATCAACGCTTATCTCAAAGATATACGAATCCTTCGTGTCTAGAAGATTAATAAAAATTAACGAGATTCTCCCAGCTTCTTTGTCGAAGAATATATATATATATATATATATATATATATATATATATATATATATATATATATATATATATATAATATATATATTGGCTTGAGGTTTCAGAAATTTTAATAGTTGTGCTAAAAATATATGGAAACTGAAAATTCTAAATTACTGTGATATATTGCTCCTGTATCTCCAATTTCTGTTTTGTGAGGAATTGGAGAGAAGAGATAATCTCTCACTCTGTCAATTTCAAGAGATTTCAGTCTTTAAGGAAGACCATTTGCTTTATCTTCTCGTTTATATGTACAAGAATGGGACCAAGAGAACCAGTTATTATTATTTTAATAATAATAATAATGTTTATTTTTACATGATACAACTTATACAGACATAGCTGACATCACTGCCCCGTGGCCTGGTCGCTAAAGCTCTCGCTTCACATGGCAAGGGTCTGCGTTCGATTCCCAGCGCGGGTAGAAACACTGGGCGTGTTTCTTTACACCGGTAGTCTATGTTCACCTAGAAGTTAGTCGACTGGTGTGGGTCGCATCCTGGGACAAGGACCTAATTTGCATGAAATGCTCAGCATAACAAGGGGTTTTCTATATAGTAGTATGTCATTGATGTCAGCTAGACCTGTATACCTTGTACATGTACTTATAGTAAATAAAGATATTATATTATTATTATATTACTATATATAAAGCCCCTGGTTATGCAGAGCATTTCGGGCAACTTAGTTTTGTCCCCAGGATGTGACCCACATCAGTCGGAAAACACCCAGGTACCTACTTGCTCCTAGGGAACAAACAGCTAGGGAAACAAACAGCTATGGACATCAAAAAGCTATGGGAAAGGAGTACTGTAGAAATAAGGAGACAGAGGAAGGTGGTGATTTTGCAGCCATTTTTGCTGTCGGCTGGACAAGGGTCCCTACTAGACTGTGAGAGTACAAACTGATGTCCCGTGTTGGTGGTGGTCAATTGTACCGAGTAGTGAATGCTCTCTGAATATTACCCACAAGGGTCATACAATCCTTGTAATACCCTATCATTTGTTATAGGAGTGCGTTGTGTCACGTGTAACGCCAGTGTCTTCAGCCATTGTATTCCCCCTCAATTTTAGTAAACAAAAGTGATTAGCTTCCTTCTGATTTAATCCCTCAATCGTTACCTTTCCTTAATCCCAGACTGTTATGGTCAATAGGGTGAATTAGTCGACTGTGTATATCCAGGGTGCAGCTGAGTAGCACTCAAGTGGAAGCAATTTTAAATATCTTAATGAAATGTAAGCTCACTCTTAAGTAAGTGTTGAAACATATAAGGTAGAGAAGACACATCAAGGAGAGGTCCAGTGCTCGGGTTTATAAGAGAGGTTTATAACTCCACCTGGAGGAGTCAGTGTTAATCTGTATCATCTGAAAACTCTCTGGGAAGTAAATGAGAATAATAAAGTGTATTTAAGAGGATAGTGAGGGAAGGAAGGACAGCCATCGCACTTTGCCTATCCCATTACATATTTGACTGATGTTTAACCAGTTATTTTAGTGTTGAAACATTTAAATGTAGTGAACACATGTCAATGAGATGTGGTCCAAATTGACATACAAAAATAAGAGCAGTCGATTGTCAGTTTATGTCGACCAGACAACCAAGGTCCTCAGTAAGTACCAGACAACCAAGGTCCTCAGTAAGTACCAGACAACCAAGGTCCTCAGTAAGTACCAGACAACCAAGGTCCTCAGTAAGTACCAGACAACCAAGGTCCTCAGTAAGTACCAGACAACCAAGGTCCTCAGTAAGTACCAGACAACCAAGGTCCTCAGTAAGTACCAGACAACGAAGACCTCGGCTGAAGTTCGACGTAAACAGCATAGAGACACAAACAAGGGTGCTGCTGTGTCTCCGGGAGTACCTGACCTCTTACATAGGTAAATCATACAATAAAATTCTTCAAAACAGCCTTTCCTTTAAGGAAACTGGGACTACTTTTTCCCTTCCTTGCATCAGAAAGGATTATCTCTGATGTATCCCTAGCGTTGCATGACGCACCTACGGTTTTAGCGCTTCACACTCAATATAACAGACAAAAGCAGTGTGAAAACTGCATATTTTTATTGTTTCTGTCCTGTTTACATGAAATAAAATTTTGTGTGGGCAACTACTCACGTTCTTCTTCACTTTATTCATTAACTTAACATGATCCTTCAATACATTCCTACAAAATAATTCATTCTGAAATCTTATTTTCCTTGTTAAAATCTCATAAGCACAAATAAGCTGATACAGAACACGTTTTGTAGTCTTGTATTATATAATAAACTGACGTAATCAACCAGGTTGTTGCTTAAAAACATTACCTGGCAAGTGTATCTTAATGTCACACAAATAAAAAATGTTACAAGTGCAACACAAAGCTGTCAATGTCACCTGACTCCAGGACTGTCTGCCACAAGCACGCCAGTGATGCTGTGTCAGGGAGACAGCTGAGCGAGAGAGAGAGAGAGATACAGGAAGTAGAGGAGGAAGAGGTAGAGAAAATAAGAGGAAGGGGAAATAATTGCTACCATTATTTTGGTGGTAATAATTAGCCGGTGAGTGATATCTCCCATTAAAAGATAATTAAAACAGACAATAACAGCCGCTGTTGTAAACTCCTGCCAGCGTCTAGTTCCACCATCTGGCAATTTCTTAAGGGAGGGGAGGGGGAGGGGGTTTGTCAGGGGGAGGGGATGTTTGAAGGGGAGGGAGAGGGATTTTAACTTGGGGAAAACTCTTTCTTCACTAAGAGAAAGTCTTTCCCAATACCTGGAATACATCATTTTTTCTTTTTTTCTGTCCTCTCGCAGACAGTTAAGTCATTTCACGGTGGTTCACTCTCAGTCTGGACGCACTCCATGGCCAATACAGTGGACCACTGAGCCTGGACGCACTCCACGACCACCACGGTGGACCACTTTCGGCCTGGACGCACTCCATGGACACCACCGCTCGTGCCTCGACTCTGAGAGGCGAGGGTGGGAAAAAATCCAGTCATTTTCGAGAGAAATTTCTTCACCTGTTAAAAATCAAAAGTCCCGTAAATCTTTGACAGTATTATTTCGTGCGCCGGTTGGCGCCCAGTCCTCCTTTTCACGGGTCTGGATGCTGTCTGACGATCTGGTTTTTTTTTCAAGCACTCTAAGGAAATAGTGTCACTGGTTTTATTGTGGATTCTCATCACAAGGACCATAAACTGAAGATGAGAATTGGATGATCTTGCTAGGGAGAAACAACAGTGAAAAGGTCAGGACAATGGGTAATGTGAATATAGAATAGGTCCATACAGCAGGAAAAGCTGATAGCACATAACTCTGCAGTCCGCACCTAAACTGTTTGGAGAGAAGGACTGTTTACTATTATCTCATTTGAAAACTGTCATTTTGATTTCTGAGGCAACGATAGTAATGCAGAAGGCTCTCTCCCTACTCCCAGGATCAATCGAGTGTGTTCTGAAGATTATGACAATTGACACTTTCCTTTGTGAGGCAAGAATCTTTAGAAACAAAGTCTCACGCAATATTCATGCTGAAGACAGGACAAAGGAAGACTGTTCACCAGTGAGTTTTCTGTAGAGAATATCAATGAAGTTAATTGAAACATTAGTAACATCAATGGACACCATACGTCTGTTTCTCATCCTATAAATGCAATTCAATATGTCCCCTAAGTGCTTGAGGTGAGTCGTACACAGAAACACCGAGAGACGTAATATGGATTAGAAAGACGCTAAACCGATCTTCAGGGAACCTGATGACGCCATTGCCTTGAAGTGTCATCCATTGCCGCCTCCTGCACCATCGTTCACAAAACTGGCAGTCATAACATTTCCAGTTTTATTCAATATGATCTTACAACATGCTTTCTCGAAACTGCAACGTATTGCAACCATAAGACAAACCCTTCTCCACTTCGTATCTTACTACTATTGCTATTTTCTTTCAGGCCCCTTTATAGCTTTTGTTCTCTCGTAATTCTCGTGTATTTAGAGTGATCATGTTCCATGACAGAAACGTATAATGTATAATAAATTATACATTCGTGTCCATTTCCTTCTTACCACAAATCAGAGTTACCGTGAACCTTGTGATGGCATCACAAGGTTCGTTAAGCACACAATTCACCTAGACACTCTAGGATATTGCACAATTAGAGGTGTATTCTATGAGTATAAATCTCCCTTTGTGTATATATAGACCGAGATGTGGATATCTTTCTCAGCGTATACACAAGTGGTGTATCTCTCTCAGTTTACACACACACACACACACACACACACAGGTTACGGTAATCCCTTTTGTCATAATTAAAGGATTCTTCACTTTAGTACACAAGTGAATGGTATCCTTAATGACCCACTTGAAATCGATAGGTTTAAAGCCTAATTAAACCAGACACTAATATCAAGTACACGTGACCCTTAAAATAAGAACTTAAATTAATCGTGTTTGTTTATATACGCAAGTCTACACCCACTTTTAGAATCTAAGAAAAAAATAGTTTAGTGCTTTTAAGTTTGTGCTGATGGTGGAATCTACAGTGATCCAATGGTCTGAACTTTAATGCTAATTTAAAAATTAGCATCGACGCGCAAACCTAAAAGAAATTATAGGTGAGTTATTGAAGTGATATATAATTCTTGTGAGGTTTGAGAACGAAATAACAAATGTACAGTGGCAGATACCTGTCCAAGGGCAAGTGAAAAATTAAATGCCAGGTTTTAACGGACGAATAAACTAACAAATGTAAGACCTACGTCAGATACATTATCTAGGTGAGACGCAGGACTGACCTAAGTCAGATGCAGGACCTACAAGGTGCGTCAGATGCAGGACCTACAAGGTGCGTCAGATGCAGGACCTACAAGGTGCGTCAGATGCAGGATCTACAAGGTGCGTTAGATGCAAGACCTACAAGGTGCGTCAGATGCAGGACCTACAAGGTGCATCAGATGCAAGACCTACAAGGTGCGTTAGATGCAAGACCTACAAGGTGCGTCAGATGCAGGACCTACAAGGTGCGTTAGATGCAAGACCTACAAGGTGCATCAGATGCAAGACCTACAAGGTGCGTTAGATGCAAGACCTACAAGGTGCGTCAGATGCAGGACCTACAAGGTGCGTCAGATGCAAGACCTACAAGGTGCGTCAGATGCAGGACCTACAAGGTGCGTCAGATGCAGGACCTACAAGGTGCGTCAGATGCAGGACCTACAAGGTGCGTCAGATGCAGGACCTACAAGGTGCGTCAGATGCAGGACCTACAAGGTGCGTCAGATGCGTGAATGCATCAACGAGCACATTCTGGGCGACGGTAATTACATCAGGTTTCCATTAACTTTATGAGACGAAGGGTAAAACAAATATTCCGTCTGGGAGAGCAGAGGACCCAAATCGCGTAATGCCAACAATAGTAGAGCAAAGACACGCTGAAGAGCAAGCTTTTATTGGGTCAGTCTTTCGCTGTGTCTAGGTGTCTTAATTATTATTATAATCAAAAGAAGCGCTAAGCCACAAGGGTTATACAGCGGAGGTGTCTTAAGTCAGCCAGTCTTGACTTAATCAAGCACTTCGCGACGTTCTAAAACGTGGATCTCTTATTTAGTGATTTAAGTATTTTGCCAAATTTCCAAGAAATATACGACCTTTACAAGTATGATAAACTTTTCGAGGAGACCACAAAGAATAAAGGTGGTTGGGAAATATATACGTATAGTAATAATGGCAGAATTACAGAAAATGTTAGGTAAAAGAGCACAGTTGCAACTAATATTAAAAAAAATCTCAATAAAATGTCACATTAGTTGCATCTGTGTCTGCTTATCTAACATGTAGATAAATGGTTCAGAGAACCGACAAGTTGATAAATTAGACACATATGCAACACTTGGGTATCTTTATTGAGGAAACGTTTCGCCACACAGTGGCTTCATCAGTCCATACAAAGGAGAATGGTGAAGAACAGGAGTATGAGGTAATCAGTCCCTCAACCTTGAGTCGATGTAATCAGTCCCTCAGTATTTTCAAGAAGCCACTGGAGGGCGAAACGTCTACAAATAGGGATACCCAAATGTTGTACATTGTATATTATTGTATATTGTATATCATTGTATATTATTGTATATTGTTTATCATTGTATATTATTCATGTACAACTTGATTTCACAACATGACTAACATGGTCCAGGTCGGACCGAAACGTCGACAAAGCTTTCCGCTACTAAATGAGGGTAATTTGTATAGAAGCTCATCGAGTATATGGGAGTGCTTTTACTCCAAAAATAACGAGTATTCTGCTTCAATTTTTATCAGACAAATGATAAAAAAAAATACTGATAAAAACAACGCTCCAATGCCACACCCTTGTAAGAGCTGCCATCAGTCGCCACAGATAATTATTATTCTCTTTACACATCATTATTCATCAGCGAGAGTTAATTGGAGCAATTAATCAAGGTAGGATTACCGGTATAACTTGATAATCTCTCGGTCGGGGCCAGCAGACTAACGGGTTAATAACTCGGTAATTGGTAATTCACTACTATCATCATGGAGGTAATAATCGTACATGGGGGTAATAGTGTGGACCAGGGCTTCCCCGGGGGTGACAGTATTACCCTAGGGGTGTCAGTTTCCCCCCCCCCCCCGGGTAGCATTGATAATGGGTTGGGAAAATATTTTTGTTAGGTGGGTTTGAGAAAGACCGGCCTAGTATGGGCCAGTAGGACTGCTGCAGTGTTCCTCCTTTCTTATATATATATATATATATATATATATATATATATATATATATATATATATATATATATATATATATATATATATATATATATATATATGATAGCTGTGATGACAGCTTCCCCTGGGGGTGACAGTTTCACCCTCCCAGTTATATAAAAAAAAGAACTGAATATTTTGACAAAGTTTATTTTTAATAAAATATGATTGTGTCCAATTTTCTCCTTAATATAGACTTAAGAGTGAAAAAATAGGCAATTTTATTCTCAATTAGTATTTTTAAACGGCAAATATGTTGATTTTAAAAGTAAAATTGAATTTTCCTGAAAAAAAAAAAAAGTTTGAAAATGCGAAATGACAAGTTTTATCCATTTAAAATACTATATATTTGGGTTAATTTTCTTCTTAAAATACATTTTTTTTGGGCATAAAATTACGATAAGTTGTGTGTTTGTAGACCCGTGTGTCCGCATCTCAGATGATCACAGCGCAGTACGACCCTTATGGGCTTAGCGCTTCCATTTAAATTTGATGATAATTAAACAATCATAAATAAAAAAAAAGCAGCATTTATATTTACAATAAAAAATAATCTCAACAGTGAGCAATTAAAGTTTAACCTGGAAAATAAAAGAAAAATTGTTGGTCGACAAAAAAAAATAATTGCTCTCATTTACTGCTAAAGTTGAACAGAGAAGTGATAAATATTTTATCGTTAATTATCCATTTAATGTGTACAAGATGGCGTCCACTTTTAGTGCAAATTGTGGGGGACTCGAACACCATCTTTTATAAATACACAAATAGGTTTATTTTACTATGTAATATGGTACACAAATTTCAAAGGATACAGTGATGGTACTGAGATACACTGCAAAAAAATGAAAAATATTATATTCCATCCAGCACCTCAGACATGGAGAGCGTACCAACGACGGAAGACAGTATACCATTCCACTAGTAATGAAAACTAACTCCTCAACTGTGTTTCTCTTTCCACTGATTAGAATGAAATTTGACTTACCCTGGAGTTCGTCCTTCATTGTTGCATATGTACACCTGGTTCCAGCTGTAAGTTGATCACACATCCGGCTGATCAATTACCAGCTGTGTGTGAAGTGCTAGTCCCACCTGTCAGATTCTCACACATCCAAATGTGTTTAGCATGGCCAGTTATATCATATGCTAATATACCTGTTATAGGATGTATCATACAATGTATATAACGCTGGCGAATGTATACAATAGACCCATGTGCAATATTAGGAAACATTACGAAACGTCTTTCACCTCAAACTTTGAAAGATATTGAAAAAAAAAGCTTTCAGAGAGACACGTTGCGGCAATAGGTTGTGTTGGGTGTTTTCACGACATCCGCCAAACCATCTCTTAAGAAAGACTCGTCTAATTTTCCACTCTTACTTCAACCTCTCATTTAAAGAAGTAATATAAAATAAAGAAATGATCCATAAAACACAAATGAGTTATAATGTGATTCTTTATTGACACCGTTTGATCCACACACACAGGGCTTAATTAAGTCACAAAGAGATTTGTTTGTGGGCGAAACGTTGTCAATAAAGAATCGCATTGTACCGCATTTGTGTCTTTTTATCCATGGAGCTGTCATCCCCCACATATACTGTGAAGCGCTAAACCAGGAAGAATCATGCAACGCCTGGAGAATGGGAAGTAATCAGGTTTGAACGAAGGAAGAGAAGGATAGCTCCAATTCCTTGGATTAGGAATCCTTCGCCAAAACATCAAGGCCCTCCACCTCCCCTCCTCTCGAAGCCTACATTTTGATAGTGTCCACCTAACGTACCATCTCGTGGCCATGCACAATTCACTCTGGTCAACTTTCCCTCTCTCTTACCTCAGAACTCCTGGCTCTCCCCTCAGCGTCATTATTTCAACTCCCCTAAAATAATTGTGTTTCCACAGATTAGTTATCTATCATATTTCAGAGCGTGATACAAACATGATAAGTCATCTTCACCAATCTGGGAAGCTAAAAGAAATATATGATGTTTTTGCACTGTCTCCAAGACTGCAGATTTCACGGACTTTTAACCAGACTCTACACATCCATATGCCAATCTTCTTAATTGATCCACTATATATATATATATATATATATATATATATATATATATATATATATATATATATATATATATATATATGTGTGTGTGTGTGTGTGTGTGTGTGTGTGTGTGTGTGTGTGTGTGTGTGTGTGTGAGGGAGGTGAATTTATTTAATCAACAAACCGGCAGTCTCAAACCGACTGAAGAAACACTTTCATCATCCTTCACTCCATCACTGTCTTGCCAGAGGGTCTCCGATACTACATTTCAAAACTGGAAATATCCCCCACCCCCCCTTCATGCGTCTTCGCGCGTACTTATACATGGTTGCAAGGGTCGAGTCAGCTCCTGGCCGTGGTTGTGTTTGCTCGAGAGATCGAGCGCCCCCCAAAAATCGCAAAATAAGTTTTAACATTTCAAATAAACCCCAGGGGAACGTCAGGGGTAAAGACCTCGAAGCCACAAGGTGAAAACTGTCATCAGAAACTTTGTTATTCAGTCAATGAGCTCTGGCTTACCTAGACATTCCGTATAGTGAGTGTAACCAGACTATCCAGTTATGTATCAACATGCCAGCAAGGCTCTCATGTGCTTGTGGTATCTGGTTTCACCTACTCATTGAAATGCCTATTTCTATTCCCTTGCCAATTTATTGAATTACATAGCTATTATAGTGACTAAAATATTCTTGTCTGGTGGTGAATAAGTTTCATGCAGTTTTAATGACCCTTCTGTACACAATAACCTTATAATTCAAGTAACCAACTATTTTGAGAGGGAAATATATACACTCAGAGAAGAGTATCTTTGAATATACATAGGGTGTGACACTACTTAAATCTCTATTCAAGGAATCACACAGCACTTTGTAACTCATCTGTAGGAACAACTACAGACAGGTTCTGCAGACTTTAATAAGGTCCAAAATGAATATAAATCTGGAAACGACGTTTCAGGTGGTCCTCAAGCATTATAATGTCGCGACTGAGAAAAAAGGGGAACAAGCCAGAAATCGGCTCAAAGTTATTAGACTCGGCACTGAAAGCTTTTCCCAGGAATTATGGAGTGTCTCCTAACTCTTCACCTGATCTAATTTCGGTTTATTCCTATGTTCTCTCTCTCTCTCTCTCTCTCTCTCTCTCTCTCTCTCTCTCTCTCTCTCTCTCTCAATTGTGATTTGATATTGGCTCACGACGAACCGAGACGTCGTCTAAAGACTTAACTAAAGTTTACGGGTTAGTTTTTAATTCAGACTTTAAAAAAAGTCTGGGCGACCGATTATCTCATCTTCCACTATTTTAAACGTATATTTCTGTACTGAACTGAAAAGGCCACTGGTTGGTAAAACCTATTAAAAATAAAGAAATCCAGATGTTGCACAGATATCTAGTGTATTAATTTAAATTTATTTCAACTACAACTATGCGAATTACGTTCTTGGTTACACTCAGCGTAACAGTATAAAATATATATGTCGTGCCGAATAGGTAAAACTGGTCAATTAGCAAGAACTCATTTAAAATTGAGTCCTTTCTAAAATTTCCTCTTATACGTTTAAGGATATATATTTTTTCATTAATGTTAATATAAAAACTAATGCATTCTCAACTAATCTTGCAGAAGAAAACATCCTTGCAATTTATCTGGTAAAATTGGAACTTTCACACCCCAATAACAACCTAAACTTTTCTCATGTTACTGCACATAAACACTTACACTGTTTACATTCAAGTGTTTATGTGCAGTCTGAGCATTTTTCTAGTTAATTTTCATAAAGCTGATAGTTTGAAGCCGATCAGAAGAGGCGTTATTAAATTATTGCACGAAAAGGCCCTGAGGTGAACCACATGTTAAGTTAGAACCCCGTGTTAAATTTTCGGATCTAGCACGACTGGGATAAAGATTGATACATAATACACACAACATATTAAACCACAAGCTAATCAACTCACTACTACACCCAGCATATTAAACCACAAACTAGTCAACTCACTACTACACCCAGCATATTAAACCACAAACTAGTCAACTCACTACTACACCCAGCATATTAAACCACAAACTACTACACCCAGCATATTAAACCACAAACTAGTCAACTCACTACTACACCCAGCATATTAAACCACAAACTAATCAACTCACTACTACACCCAGCATATTAAACCACAAACTAGTCAACTCACTACTACACCCAGCATATTAAACAACAAACTAGTCAACTCACTACTACACTCAGTATATTAAGTATTGCTAAAGTAAATGAATCATATACACAAGCATCTATTCTCGGTAAAGCGACTAATGCCGCATACTGCGTTAAGTGCAGTAAGGGATGTCTTAATGTTAGTGATGGTCTCGTGATCCAAGGAACTGTGGCTACTTTTCCCGTCGTTGTATTAAAAGTGATTACCTTCCATTCCTCGGTAGCTGTATGACCCTTACATGTTAGAGCTTCCCCTTTAATGGAATTATAATTGATTTTCGGTGCAAACTTCCAAGGTTTAATATGAGGAAGAGGCTTGTGGTTCCTAGTATCAGTGACATGATAACAGAGATGTTGACATCCTTAATGAATGTTATTAGTAAGTTTACTTAGGTACAAGTATATGCAAGTACATGTATTAGAATGTTAAGCAATGAACCAGAACTGTCACTGTAAATGTTATTAAATGTCCATAAATATATATCCGTTAATCTAAATGGGTTCTTATATCATGCAGTTATTAAGTTTGATAACCTGCAAGAACTGTATCTCTGTAGACAAGAGCATTTCACCCCTCCAGGGAAGTTGTTTTCATTGTCACATATCTGCAAGACCTTCCCAAGAAGGTCATCACTAGTAATCCATTCCTTAAATCACTTGAAAAGGCAACTGCTCAATAGAGATCTCTCGCTTAAATGTAAGTAATAATATTTCACAGATTATATACACTGAAGGATCTAAGCAGGAGTCTACTGGCAGGGCTGCATCTGCTCTTGTTGCTACTTCAAAATAAAAACTATAGAAACTGTGTTAAGTTCGGAATAAAAATTAACCGAGTTTCTACACTACAAAACTGAATAACACTAAAGTTAATTCAAGAAGCTGTGCTTGACTTCTTGATCACTACTAATTCTGGAATCACTAAATGCACATAAAACACAATAACTAGCAATATGCTCATTGGAAAAGCCAGGTATAGATATTAAAAAGTCAGAGAATAAGAAGCTTATGTACAACTCTTGTGGATTCCATCGCAGACTGAATTACTCCTACATGATAAAGTTGATAAATTAGCCAAAGTATTAGGAAAATTATTAGGAAAGAAGTAAAAATGAATTTGAATATCATTGGAATACACTTAGAAGCCTGAGTAGACCTATAACTATTATTACATGAACTGGGCAACTTGTAAATGTAGATTGATGTAGGAGCCAGGCCTAGGCTTGGTTACAAGTACTTCTGGCAGTCTGGCATACACACAAGATGATGATTAAACCTTATGGTTACACTCTAGAGATCTATGTGCTAAACTGTCCACTTCCTGAGTAATATAAACACTGTAATAACCTATTCGATATGTCAAGATATCTAATTTATGAAAAAAAAAAAATACTATATTAAGTAAGTATTCTAAATTTGCTTACAAAAGAAAATTCATAAATTGTAGATATATATATGTACATGTACTCCTGTTAACCATTTTTTTGGCCTAGTTCACAGGCCTTTTGTGTCCATATGCTCTTGTGCTACCATTTAAAGGAGGGACGTGGGTGCGTAATAAACCAGTCACTTCGGCGGCAAAATCTAATCTCAGGTACCGAGTCTGGAAATGCCATTTTGTGATATTTATCAGTTGGCACTAAGTGGTCAGTGATTTGTGTGTTTGGCAGGTGAATTTTCACTTGTAGTCAACAGGGGCGTAACGCTCAGTGTCTGCACACTTTACTTAGTTACAGCAACTTCTTGAGCTAGGACCCAAGGAACACAGGGATAATATTAGTATTAACTGAAATAATTTATACAAAAACGATTACAAAATGCTCACACACAGCAGAATCTCAATCGAATAACATTTCTGGAACATTTTCACGTCAGTGAGGGGGAAAAATGTGTCAGTCCAACGAAACAATAAAAGAGCAAACATTTAGCTCTTAATTAATAAGAGTTTCAAAAGGATCAACGACCATAAAATCTGAGTAGTTAGTAAAAGGATTCAACTCTACAAAAAAAACAAGCTTGATAAAGCAATACGTAATTATGAACCCCTTTTGAGTTTAAAAATAAAAATAGAACGTTCACCTCTCCCAGGAAGAGTTGAAAACAAGATAAATGCTTCTAATTTACAGTTACGTTGTCCAGTTGGAATGTCAAGGGTGACCTATCCCGTACTGACACTCCTGGTGCCACCACAGGCGAGCTAACACACAACCACTAGCATTCCAGAGATTACATTGCGTATGTGTATAATATATATATGTCGTGCCGATTAGGTAAAACTTGCGATTTTGGCTTAAATAGCAACGCTCACCTTGCCATATAAGACAAGTGAAAATTTGTGTATGCAATAATTTCGCCAAAATCATTCTGAACATAACGAAAAAAATATATTTCATTGTGTTTGTTTATTATTAAATTAATGTTAACGTATCTAAAATATATTTAGTTGGGTTAGGCTAAATTAAATTGCGCTTGTTGTAATAAATTTAGGTAGGTTTTCAAAGTTTCTCTTGGTACAAAATTATAAATTTTTACATTAGCATAAATGAAAAAAATATATCTTTAAACGTATAAGAATTTTTTTAGAAAGGACTTAATTTTAAATGAGTTCTTGCTAATTGACCAGTTTTACCTAATCGGCACGATATATATATATATATATATATATATATATATATATATATATATATATATATATATATATATATATATATATATATATATATATATATATATATAATAATATATATATATATATATATATATATATATATATATATATATATATATATATATATATATATATATATATATATATATATATATATATATATATATATATATATATATATATATATATATACAAACACTGATCTCTGGCCGACGGAGACTCGACCTACGAACCTCATGACAAGGTACGCAGTGCGTACCTTGTCATGAGGTTCGATAGTCTCCTCGGCCAGAGATCAGTGTTTGTGAATATTTCGCCTGCTCTTGCGAATTCCTAGCATATATATATATATATATATATATATATATATATATATATATATATATATATATATATATATATATATATATATATATATATATAAAGCACTTTCATGATTTCTCACATTTATCAATGATAATGTGAGAAATCATGAAACCTTTGAAGTTTACTATTTTTACACAGTGGTTGTTTTGCAAATTGTGATATCTGTTTCCTGAGGTCTTAACAATACTGCAATTGCCGGGGATTGAACTCCCGTTATTTTACCAAGCCTCCCGAGAAGCCCTCCAAAATTCCGAGACGGCTTAATCCACTTGGCCATCAATGCGTCAAACATCAGGTGCCCTGGACATGTCATTCCTGATGCGGACACATACGTCGCTGTGGAAGTTACAGGACTAATTTCATTCACCGCCCGTGTGGAACACCACTCCTCGGGAGCACTAGAGATACCACTTCCACGCATGAGTGGTTTTAAGCTATTTGACTTAAAGCACTGGTTCATGGATGCATTATATATATATCGTGCCGAATAGGTAAAACTTGCTATTATGGCTTAAATAGCAACGCTATTTTTGCCGAATAAGGCAAACAAAAATTTGTGTATGCAATAATTTCGCAAAAATCATTCTGAACCTAAAGTAAACAATATATTTCATTGTGTTTGTTTATTATTAAATTACTGTAAACTTATCTAAAATATATTTAGTTGGATTAGGCTAAATTAAATTGCGCTTTTTATAATAAGGTTAGGTAAGTTTTCTAAGGTTCTTTTGGTACAAAATTATTAATTTTTACATTAACATACGTGAAAAAAATATATCTTTAAACGTATAAGAGATAATTTTAAAAAGGACAAAATTTAAATGAGTTCTGGCTAATTGACCAATTTTACCGATTTGGCACGACTATATATATATATATATATATATATATATATATATATATATATATATATATATATATATATATATATATATATATATATATATATATATATATATGAGGGTGTGAGGCATGGTCTTTGAATGTTGCAGCGAGAAATCTATTTCATTCCTAATACACCCTATTACATGTTTCCTTCACTATTCTCGGCTCTCACTCCCATCTACTCCTCGTCCCGTGATTCACTATCCGCGCCCTCAAAGTGTCCCTCCCACCACAGTAAGTCACTGTCTGGCTAGATATAGCGTCTACTTTACCAGCCACGCTAACATTACTACAGTCTCTGAAATAACTACAGCAGCAGCAGCAGCACCACCACCACCACCACCACCACCACCACCAGCAGCAGCAGCAGCACCACCACCACCACCACCACCACCACCACCAGCACCAGCAGTCCGCTTACAGCCATCCTGTGCTGGTATGGAAGCGAGAAATGTAGAACAAGCTTTTATTGTAGCAAAATTTAGCTATGTGTAGAGTGACTTTACGAAGCTGTGACTTGGTAAAGCTCTACGAGGAGTGAAACATGATCCCAATAAAAGTTAGTTTTACAACTTGTTTCTTTTCGTCAATAGTGTGGGCAGCGTGCCATTTAGATCCGGCATCGTTTACTTCGATGCCTGAGATAAATACTAAAACAGAGCGAATAAATGTCACTATACCGTGGCTGCGATAATTTACAACTAACCTACAAACTGACGACGAGTTCAATCATTTCCTGATTTTCAGAAAATGTTAGTTTCAAGTCTCTATAAGCAAGTTTTTTTTTAGAGAATTTATCACTGGTGTTAATTTTACATCGTGTGTTAGTTTGTGTGACTGTTTTTATGTGCTACAGTATATGTATAAACGTTAATGTATTATTTACTGAGGTGGAGTAAATATGCAGATACACATTCATTTATTTTCCAAGTGTCGCATTCTCTTTATTTTAATCTTATTAAATGTGTGTGAAAGTTCGTCAGTTTTAAAATGCAAACAGAGTCCAATAGCACAAATAACACATTTTTTCATTGTCCATACCACGAAATAATTTTCAATAGATATTTTTAACAGATAAAATTAGGATGCTCATTCCATAGTATAGCTTGCTACGGGTATGTTACATGTTGTTCAGCTTATGTCACACTAATATATAGGCTGCCTCCCAACCAGCGAACCGGGTGCTAAGGGTTTAACGATCAGTAGGGTACCTGTCGTTAAATCAACGTGGCTCACTTGTGTCAAGCTAATTGTCAGACTTGCCTGAGCTGCTGGTTGAGCACAGTGCACTCTCTCTCTCTGGCTTCTGTTTTTGCCATTCTTTGTCACCGTGGTGCACTTACTATTCCACCTCTGTACATAGTGTACATAAGTGTACATACCTGTATATATATTTGGAAAATTATATCTGGTGAAGGAAAATACAAGTCATATGTTGAGTTTTGTTTGTTCCACTTTGAATCTCATTATGACCAGGTCTCAGGCCATACTTTACCTGTGTTCGTAATACATAGTCTAGGAATGAATGATCTCAGATGAAGTGATGCTGTAGTGTCTGTCAGAGTGAGTTATCAAAGATGTTCTCTGTATCAAGACACCGTTGTGTTGCAGTGTCTGACAGTGAGATAAAGTGATGTTCTCGAGGTGAGAAGAGTACAACCAGAGTGTAGTTGCTGGTCGCTGCCCAACTTCTTGTGTACTGTAGAAACTCTTCTCTCGTTTACCATGAAGTGGAGCCAAGTGTGATGGTACATAAACACATTACTTCTGCTGCTTTACGTCAGCGCATTCCCTTTTTTTTTACTCTGTGATGAGTTAGGTCTTAGTCTCTTTCATGGGTCCCACTTTAGGTCTTCATTTAGAGTTTCTGGATTATCACCAAGAATCAAGTCAATAATTTTTCAAATGTGATCGTCTCATCACGAAAACTAGACGATAACAAAGAAACTAGACGTGCTAGAAGAACTAAGGAAATAACTTTTGGAATATGATCGATCTCATCACGAAAATTCGACGTGAATTATTTCAGCTACGATATTGTGAGTTACTTCTGAATTGTTCCAATCACAGTATTGTAACTTAGTTGCGAATTGTTCCAACCACGGTATTTTTTTCTGCAAATTGTTCCAAACACGGTATTGTGGGTAAGTTGTTAATTGTTTTATCCACGGTACGAAGATTTTACTCAAGTATGTTGAGAACATGTTTGGTACTGGTCTGGGTCTACACCACCACACCTACAGCCGCATCGCGCACAACGATGTAGAAAAATATGAAACTAAAACTTTCTCTGAGCAGAGGATTTAGTGGGCCTCGTGACGCTAAGGAAAGCTGTCGGTACGATCTCTTCCAGCCTCCCGTTGATGCCTAGGAGATGAATACCAGCAACCGCGTGAGAGAGAGAGAGAGAGAGAGAGAGAGAGAGAGAGAGAGAGAGAGAGAGAGAGAGAGAGAAAGACGAAACAGACACACACAGACACAAATATTTGAAAAAATCTACCTTTTCATTGTTTCTAGAGATGTAGAAAGCCTCTGGAGTTACGTCTCTAACTTCTCCAGCTCCTTCAGTCGTGTCTTATGTGAGAACCTGGGCTAACTTGGCTCTAGCAGTCATAACCATAATTTCTAAAGGGGTGGACGGTAAGCCAGCGGAAGACCTCGGTCAGATGACCTAAAAGCTCCAGCGGTGGGTTTTCATATGATTAAGTCCAGCGTCAGGAAACACTTGTCCTGTTTCCTGACAAACATTAACCTAACCTAACCTCCTCTGTGCTACAGGTAAGTGAGGTTGGTTGCTTACATCTAACTGCTAGTGGTGAGTCGTCCTCAGTCACAATTCACAAATAACCCTCATTTTGGAGAGGATACTTTAGAAGACGTTTCAGCCCACACTGGGAAATTATCATGTCACAACTACTGGTAAATAAGGGCCCGGGACAGACCGAAACGTCGTCTAGAGCTTTCTCTCCTAAGTGTTGTTTATTAGTGAAAATACATAACTTTTTATATTTCACCTATGTATAATGTCCTGTCGCATTACTCCTTGTATAACTTGCTCAAGATCTCTCCTGGGCGAAACATCGTTTATAATAAAGTGTTTGCTGAGAACTTTATAATAAACAGAAACATCAAAAATAGTAAACAATATCTGTAATGTCGTTTTGAAGAATCAGTCATAAATAACCACCCAAAAAAGTAGCAAAAAAAATTCATGAAAAATTCTTAAAAAGATCTTGATAATGTATTTTATAATGTTAATATATTTTAAGATTTTTTTGGGGGCACACATGAAAAAGGCTTTTACATGGTATATTAGATGTGAATATATTAGGGTACTTTATGAGATACAGTGGGGTATGCTATAACGAACCTCGTTCGTTATAGCGTTCGTTCGTTATAGGGATAATCCGTTCCGGGGCCCCAAATACAACTACTTAATAATGACAAATATAACATTGAAAAAAGTACATAAATGTTCATTTAAACTCCTGAAATAAAAAATATCATTAATACTTGTAATAAAAAATAATAAATTAGTACAAAAAATAATAAATTAGTACAAAAAATAATAAATTAGTACAAAAAATAATAAATTAGTATCAAAAATAATAAAAATGCTGTACTTTATCCTACGAGAATTACCGTTTGTTATGTAAATATTCGTTATATAAACTGTTCGTTATAGCATACCCCACTGTATTAAAAAGGTAAAGAAAAAATAATAAAAAAGTACAGGAAGCATAATAGAGTACAGGAAGCATAATAGAGTACAGGAAGCATAATAGAGTACAGGAAGCATAATAGAGTACAGGAAGCATAATAGAGTACAGGAAGTATAATTTAGGATCAGAGGACGGAAAGTTTAGTGTTGACACCGTCAGTCCTCAGTGCTCCACATAGTTGTAAATGCTTAGGTTAGGTTTCCTGAAGCGGGTCTTAGTCATATGATGACCCGCACCAGCTGGAGCTTTTGGTCATCTGACAGAGGCCTTCCACTGGCTTACTGGTTCACTCCCCTTTAAAAATTACGGTTACGATTTAAACCATTTTCACATACCTGGTTGTAAATGGTTTGGGGATAACGACGTACTCTTGGAAAAGGCATTCGTGCTCGGTTCAGGACATTTATTCATTAAAACGTTTCGTAATGAGAGGCTTCATTAGTCCATAAGGCTGATGACGTCACTCGTGGCGAAACGATGCCGTTAATCAACGTCGTGAACTACAGGCAGGTCTTCTTATCCACATGGGTTAGTATGAAATTTTTATTTGTTTGAAGTAAAATTATCAAATTGAAATTAACACAATTATTACATTCAAAACTAAGCGATAAACCCACAAGGGCCATACAGTGAAATCTACAAAATCCAGCAAAAAATGCAAGTCTTGCTTTAGGTAAGATACGCCAGTGTTCAGAGACTGAAAGCAATCAGAAGAGGTATTCTCAGAGACTGGAGCCAATCAGAAGATTCATTCTCAGAGACTGGAGCCAATCAGAAGTGGTATTCTCAGTCTGAAGCCAATCAGAAGAGGTATTCTCAGAGACTGGAGCCAATCAGAAGAGGTATTCTCAGAGACTGGAGCCAATCAGAAGAGGTATTCTCAGAGACTGGAGCCAATCAGAAGAGGTATTCTCAAGTTATGACGCAGAAATTAACTAGCCCCAGTTTCTAATTACATAAAATAAGAATATTTTCACCTACACAACCAAAAGTTATTCTTATTCCTTCGTTTGATTAAAGGCATCAGCTTTGTAAGTTTCAATCCGTCCCTAAGAGGCATTATCAAGTTAAAGCACTAGAAAATACATTTTAAATAAAATTGGTATGTTGGGTTTTTCACAGTGCAATAATTATCAAAATCTTTCCTTATGTTAATACATTAATGTTGAACGAATAAAGTCATTCAATAGTGTTATTCTCAGTTAATCACAAGGAAAGTGCTACGTCAATTTCATGAAAAAATTGTCAAACTGGCAACAACACAGCCCCATAACAATCCATATTCTAAGATACACTAGTATTAAAAGTTTGACATTGACCAGAAAAGCCATTCTTAGGTTATCGCAAGGCAACCGTAGATGAAAAGAAAATAAGGGTCAATATAGGTATCCCTTGTCGGGGATACTTTGTGAGACTTTCCTACAAATCTCGGGGGAGAAATTTTTCCAAACCCTGGCCAAATATTCTTTTTAGGTTCAGGAATTTTCATCTTACCGAGGACTTGATTTAGCAAAGTCCCCCCTGGATGATCCTACCCTCGGAAGTTAATCCTACCAGACTTCACATCCCACCAGGATCCTGGAAACTCATCCTCCCAGACCCTGGTAAACTCTCCCACGCCCGCCTCCCGTACCAAACTATTCGACACTTCAGTATTCCAGCCCCAGGCCGCCAGCGCCTCTACAAAAGGAGGAAAGTTTGCTCGTTTCGGAGACTCGACTTGCCAAAAATCAATTTCTGTGGTGTTGCTACGCTGTTTTGCTCCTACATTTGTCAGTTTCTCGGAAAAATTTCTTGACGTTTTTATTATTATTATTCATGGGGAGACCTAAACCCGTCGGGGTTATACAGCATCTGGGGAAATGGAAGGTATTCAGACTCGATTCAAGGAATTTGAACATAGATCCAATTCCTAAGATCAAGAGCCCCTCACCAGCATCAAGGAAGCCCCCTCTGAGGGCTTGAACAGGGTTAGAGAAAACATTGTAAGAAAATATTTTTTTGTGTGAGAAACTTGTTTATCTGTTGGATGCTGCATAATCCTACGGGTTTAGCGCTCCCCTTGATTACAATAATAATACTTTATCTGTTGGAGAGGCGGAAGTTGTCCACGAAACAACGAACTGTCAACTATTTGTTTACACTGAACTTATCAGATAATTTTATGAAATACATTACACCGTAATCATTATTGTAAACACAACTAAGCGCTAAACCCACAAGGGTCTTACAGCGCTGCCACACCGTAATAAAATATAAAATAGACGAGTTCTAAAACACTGCTGTGTATTTCACTTTCACAAAATATATGGTAAGACTTTGGTTCAGTTCGGTCAAAGTTGCCAGGTGGGACTTTTAAATATCGCGAGACTCAGGTCTAAAAGGCTTGTTAAAAGCGCTTCACTTTTTGCTATAAAAGACTAAAAAAAATAGGCGGTAAGACTAATAATTAAGAATGGCAGCAGTTCAGTCCAAACGTTTCGCCCCTCGCGGCGAAACGTTTCCTTTAATAAATGGCCTGAACTGAACATAAGTGTATTTTTCCACATTAGCCGGATAGTTAAAGGCGCCGTTTACATACTACAGCCGCAGAGATGGTACGGAGGATTCAATTATATCTGACGTTTCGCACATCGAAGCTCCGTGAAATCCGAGACGTCGGTGAGGATCATACACTTGGTGCACAAAGTCCTCGAATCTGATAATTATTGTATGTTTTTATTCTTTTAGCGTGGTCTTAAGACGCTTTTTTATCACACCTTTTGCAAGGAATCAAATATTCATATCCCATTGACGCTCTAGAATAGTTTAAATTTTTTTTTATATTGAATTAGTCTTTTTAAAAGCATTTTCCAGATTAAAATTTCAACAGTTTAAGGTATGAAGAAGGTTTTCATTTTAACACAACACTAAGACTAGAGAAGCTACGAGTGTTGCTGCTACGCTATAACCACCAACAGTGTTGCTGCTACGCTATAACCACCAACAGTGTTGCTGCTACGCTATAACCACCAACAGTGTTGCTGCTACGCTATAACCACCAACAGTGTTGCTGCTACGCTATAACCACCAACAGTGTTGCTGCTACGCTATAACCACCAACAGTGTTGCTTCTACGCTATAACAGTTGCAGGAGCGTAGCAGGTCATATTTATTCGGCACGAAGCAGACCGCCCTTCCTGTGGAAGTGCTTGCTAGGTATAGGCACCCGTTCTCCGAGTCATGAAGCAGCAGCATCTATCTAGATCTATATCGCCTGGTGACAGCTAGGTTAGTTAACTGGCTTGATTACCTCGTTTGTGGTAAATGTCCAAGCCAGGCAATCTCACACTAAGCCTGCATGCTGGCTCATACCTCACTCGGAGCACTGATTGCAGTTGTGCTCTCAATAAAAGTAATTATATATATATGCAAAGCAACCACAGGTGGAGTTGAATGATAGGTCTAGGCCTTTCGTGTTGAAATAAACATATCAGGAGCTTACATTGTTGTGTTGATTGCAACACGAGAGACCTAGAGCTATCATTCAACTAACCTTCCGGTTTTTTTGCAATTTGTATCGAATGTTCGCGATTATTGCATAATACTGGACGATATTTATGCCGAATAGGTAAAATTGGTCACTTAGCAAGAACTCATTTAAAATTAAGTCCTTTCTAATATTTTCTCTTATACGTTTAAATATATTTTTTAATTTATGTTAATATAAAAATTAATAATTTCGTACCATAAGAACTTTAGAAAATTTACCTAAAATTATTATAACAAGCGCAATTTAATATAGCATAATCTAACTAAATATATTTTAGATAAATTTAAAATAATTTAATAATAAACAAACACAATGAAATATATTTTTCTCGTTAGATTCAGAATGATTTTTGCAAAATTATTGCATACACAAATTTTCGCTTGCCTTATTTGGCAAGAAGAGCGTAATCGGCACGACATTATATATATATATATATATATATATATATATATATATATATATATATATATATATATATATATATATATATATATATATATATATATATATACATAATTCCTGCGACGTTGTCTAGCCATTGCTTATATTACAACCCAGTAAAGCAAACCTGCAACAGAAGTTTCGGAGTTTGTGAAAGCACCCAGCTGTGTGTTGCTGCTACACCACACCACCAGCTGTGTGTTGCTGCTACACCACACCACCAGCTGTGTGTTGCTGCTACACCACACCACCAGCTGTGTGTTGCTGCTACACCACACCACCAGCTGTGTGTTGCAGCTACACCACACCACCAGCTGTGTGTTGCTGCTACACCACACCACCAGCTGTGTGTTGCTGCTACACCACACCACCAGCTGTGTGTTGCTGCTACACCACACCACCAGCTGTGTGTTGCTGCTACACCACACCACCAGCTGTGTGTTGCTGCTACACCACACCACCAGCTGTGTGTTGCTGCTACACCACACCACCAGCTGTGTGTTGCTGCTACACCACACCACCAGCTGTGTGTTGCTGCTACACCACACCACCAGCTGTGTGTTGCGCTACACCACACCACCAGCTGTGTGTTGCTGCTACACCACACCACCAGCTGTGTGTTGCTGCTCACCACACCACCAGCTGTGTGTTGCTAGCTACACCACCAGCTGTGTGTTGCAGCTACACCACACCACCAGCTGTGTGTTGCTGCTACACCACACCACCAGCTTGTGTTGCTGCTACACCACACACCAGCTGTGTGTTGCAGCTACACCACACCACCAGCTGTGTGTTGCTGCTACACCACACCACCAGCTGTGTGTTGCTGCTACACCACACCACCAGCTGTGTGTTGCAGCTACACCACACCACCAGCTGTGTGTTGCTGCTACACCACACCACCAGCTGTGTGTTGCTGCTACACCACACCACCAGCTGTGTGTTGCTGCTACACCACACCACCAGCTGTGTTGCTGCTACACCACACCACCAGCTGTGTGTTGCGCTACACCACACCACCAGCTGTGTGTTGCGCTACACCACACCACCAGCTGTGTGTTGCTGCTCACCACACCACCAGCTGTGTGTTGCTGCTCACCACACCACCAGCTGTGTGTTGCTGCTACACCACCACCAGCTGTGTGTTGCTGCACACACACCAGCTGTGTGTTGCGCTACACCACACCCAGCTGTGTTGCTGCTCACCCACCACCCTGTGTGTTGCTGCACACCACCACCAGCTGTGTGTTCGCTACACCACACCACCACTGTGTGTTGCGCTCCACACACCAGCTGTGTGTTGGCTACCACACCACCAGCTGTGTGTTGCTGCTCACCACACCACCAGCTTGTGTTGCGCTACACCACACCACCAGCTGTGTGTTGACACACACCACCAGCTGTGTGTTGCTACACACCACCTGTGTGTTGCTACACCACACCACCAGCTGTGTGTTGCGCTACACCACACCACCAGCTGTGTGTTGCTGCTACACCACCCAGCTGTGTGTTGCGCTACACCACACCACCAGCTGTGTGTTGCGCTCACCACACACCATGTGTGTTGCTGCTCACCACACCCCAGCTGTGTGTTGCGCTACACAACCACCAGCTGTGGTTGCACCTCACACACCACAGCTGGGGCTGCTACACACACCAATTGTTTGGCACAACTGTGGGAACACCACGTTGTTACACCACACCACCAGCTGTGTGTTGCTGCTACCACACCACCAGCTGTGTGTTGCTGCTACACCACACCACCAGCGTGGTTGCTGCTACCACACCACCAGCTGTGTGTTGCTGCTACACCACACCACCAGCTGTGTTGCTGCTACACCACACCACCAGCTGTGTGTTGCCTACACCACACCAGCTGTGTGTTGCTGGACACCACACCACCAGCTGTGTGTTGCGCTACACCACACCACCAGCTGTGTGTTGCGCTACCACAGCTGTGTTGTACACCACACCACCAGCTGTGTGTTGCCACACCACACCACCAGCTGTGTGTTGCGCTACACCACACCACCAGCTGTGTGTTGCTGCTACACCACACCACCAGCTGTGTGTTGCTGCTACACCACACCACCAGCTGTGTGTTGCTGCTACACCACCAGCTGTGTGTTGCAGCTACACCACACCACCAGCTGTGTGTTGCAGCTACACCACACCACCAGCTGTGTTTGCTGCTCACCACACCACCAGCTGTGTGTTGCTGCTACACCACACCACCAGCTGTGTGTTGCGCTCACACACCACCAGCTGTGTGTTGCGCTACACCACACCACCAGCGTGTGTTGCGCTCACCACACCACCAGCTGTGTGTTGCGCTACACCACACCACCAGCTGTGTGTTGCTGCTACCACACCACCAGCTGTGTGTGCTGCTACACCACACCACCAGCTGTGTTTGCTCACACCACACCACCAGCTGTGTGTTGCTGCTCACCACACCACCAGCTGTGTGTTGCTGCTACACCCACCCCAGCTGTGGTTGCTGCTACACCACACCACCAGCTGTGTTGCGTCACCACACCACCAGCTGTGTGTTGCTGCTACACCACACCACCAGCTGTGTGTTGCAGCTACACCACACCACCAGCTGTGTGTTGCAGCTACACCACACCACCAGCTGTGTGTTGCGCTACACCCACCACCAGCTGTGTGTTGCTGCTACACACACCACCAGCTGTGTGTTGCTGCTACACCACACACCAGCTGTGTGTTGCTGCTACCACCACCAGCTGTGTGTTGCTGCTACACCACACCACCAGCTGTGTTGCTGCTCACACACCACCAGCTGTGTGTTGCTGCTACACCACACCACCAGCTGTGTGTTGCTACCACCCACCAGCTGTGTGTTGCTGCTCACCACACCACCAGCTTGTGTTGCGCTACACACACCACCAGCTGTGTGTTGCGCTCACCACACCACCAGCTGTGTGTTGCTGCTACACCACACCACCAGCTGTGTGTTGCGCTACACCACACCACCAGCTGTGTGTTGCTACACACACACCAGCTGTGTGTTGCTGCTACACCACACCACCAGCTGTGTTGCTGCTACACCACACCACCAGCTGTGTGTTGCTGCTACACCACACCACCAGCTGTGTGTTGCTGCTACACCACACCACCAGCTGTGTGTTGCCGCTAAACAAGACCATTCAGCAGTGTTGGTGTCACACACCACAGCATGTCTGCAACACAGACCAGCAGCTGAAGAAGCGCCTTACATCCAGACCAAGCTTCGTTGTAGTTCAATTGAACTCAGAATTGGCAGAGTTGGTGTCACACTACAGCAGAAATCTCTGCAGACAGCAGACAGACAGCAGAAGACGCCTTTACTATCAAGATGACTGTGTGAGTTCCTACCTGATTGAACTTCAAATTGCCAAGAAGTGGAATGACCTGTGGAAGGAGCTGACAGTCTTGGGGAAGTTAAATCTGAGCTGTCAGAACGTGGAGGTTTCACTCACCTGTGGTGGAGTTCACTTACCTGTGGTGGAGGTTCACTCTACCTGTGGTGGAGGTTCACTCTACCTGTGGTGGAGGTTCACTCTACCTGTGGTGGAGGTTCACTCTACCTGTGGTGGAGGTTCACTCTACCTGTGGTGGAGGTTCACTCTACCTGTGGTGGAGGTTCACTCACCTGTGGTGGAGGTTCACTCTATCTGTGGTGGAGGTTCACTCTACCTGTGGTGGAGGTTCACTCTACCTGTGTGAGGTTCACTCTACCTGTGGTGGAGGTTCACTCTACCTGTGGTGGAGGTTCACTCTACCTGTGGTGGAGGTTCACTCTACCTGTGGTGGAGGTTCACTCTACCTGTGGTGGAGGTTCACTCTACCTGTGGTGGAGGTTCACTCTATCCTGTGGTGGAGGTTCACTCTACCTGTGGTGGAGGTTCACTCTACCTGTGGTGGAGGTTCACTCTACCTGTGGTGGAGGTTCACTCTACCTGTGGTGGAGGTTCACTCTACCTGTGGTGGAGGTTCACTCTACCTGTGGTGGAGGTTCACTCTACCTGTGGTGGAGGTTCACTCTATCTGTGGTGGAGGTTCACTCTACCTGTGGTGGAGGTTCACTCTACCTGTGGTGGAGGTTCCTCTACCTGTGGTGGAGGTTCACTCTACCTGTGGTGGAGGTTCACTCTACCTGTGGTGGAGGTTCACTCTACCTGTGGTGGAGGTTCACTCTACCTGTGGTGGAGGTTCACTCACCTGTGGTGGAGGTTCACTCGACCTGTGGTGGAGGTTCACTCGACCTGTGGTGGAGGTTCACTCTACCTGTGGTGGAGGTTCACTCTACCTGTGGTGGAGGTTCACTCTACCTGTGGTGGAGGTTCACTCTACCTGTGGTGGAGGTTCACTCTACCTGTGGTGGAGGTTCACTCTACCTGTGGTGGAGGTTCACTCTATCTGTGGTGGAGGTTCACTCTACCTGTGGTGGAGGTTCACTCGACCTGTGGTGGAGGTTCACTCTACCTGTGGTGGAGGTTCACTCTATCTGTGGTGGAGGTTCACTCTACCTGTGGTGGAGGTTCACTCTACCTGTGGTGGAGGTTCACTCTACCTGTGGTGGAGGTTCACTCTACCTGTGGTGGAGGTTCACTCTACCTGTGGTGGAGGTTCCACTGGGGAGTTCACTCTACCTGTGGTGGAGGTTCACTCTACCTGTGGTGGAGGTTCACTCTACCTGTGGTGGAGGTTCACTCTACCTGTGGTGGAGGTTCACTCTACCTGTAAGCCCAGAATAACAATATCAAGATGTATTGCGGTGGCATCACGGCCCTACAAAAGTATCTCTGTACTGCATAACAATAGCTCCTCTTTTCCTAAACCCACGCGAAAGGAATATTGCAGCGAGAGGTTAAATAAAAGCGTTGAAGATTTGATGCGAATGAGACACTCACAAGTTATCACATACTTGGAGTATACCTGGAGGGTGTTTCGGGGGTCAACGCCCCCGCGGCCCGGTCCAGGACGAGGCCTCGTGGTGGACCAGGCTGTTACCTCTTTCCGGAAGCAAACCGACGTACACGAACAATAATATCCCAAGTTCTTACATTAAGAGGCAAATTATTGTACACAGCACTAAAACTGGAGCAGCTCAGAATTTGCAGAGTTGAGTTACTAACGTTAAAGGTTGAGCTAATTCGATTAGACATTAAGAAATCAGATGTATTTAGAATTTTCACATATCTCATGAGCCCAGACCTTTCTACCTCAATTCACGCGATTGGAATGTACACAGTGAGACATAAGTTTGTAATGGGGCTATCATATGTAAATTAATATACAAATTTCTTCAATAAAAATGGTAAATTAGGACATACACAGTTCAAAACTAATTCAAACCTTCCACTAAGAAGCACCAACTTTTAAGCTAAACCGAAGAGGCATCGTCTTATAGTCTCCTACACTGCCTCACCCTAGAACATCAGTCTCCTACACAGCCTCACCCTAGAACTTCAGTCTCCTACACAGCCTCACCCTAGAACATCAGTCTCCTACACAGCCTCACCCTAGAACTTCAGTCTCCTACACAGCCTCACCCTAGAACTTCAGTCTCCTACACAGCATCACCAGAACTTCAGAACCCTTCCAGTCTCCTACACAACTAGAACTCAACAGCTAGAACATCAGTCTCCTACACAGCCTCACCCTGAAGTTCAGTCTCCTACACAGCCTCACCCTAGAACTTCAGTCTCCTACACAGCCTCACCCTAAACTAAGTCTCTACACAGCCTCACCCTAGAACTTCAGTCTCCTACACAGCCTCACCCTAGAATTCAGTCTCCTACACGCTCACCCTAGAACTTCAGTCTCCTACACAGCCTCACCCTACAACTTAAGTCTCCTACACAGCCTCACCCTAGAACTTCAGCTCTCAGCTCACCTGACTCAGCTCTACAGAGCCTCACCCTAGAATTCAGTCTCCTACACAGCCTCACCCTAGAACTTCAGTCTCCTACACAGCCTCACCCTAGAACTCAGCTCCTACAGCCTCGCCCTAAAACGTCTCCTACACAGCCTCACCCTAGAACTTCAGTCTCCTACACAGCCTCACCCTAGACTTCAGTCTCCTACAAGCCTCACCCTACAACTTCAGTCTCCTACACAGCCTCACCCTAGAACTTCAGTCTCCTACACAGCCTCACCCTAGAACTTCAGTCTCCTACACAGCCTCACCCTAGAACTTCAGTCTCCTACACAGCCTCACCCTAGAACTTCAGTCTCCTACACAGCCTCACCCTAGAACTTCAGTCCCCTCACAGCCTCACCCTAGAACTTCAGTCTCCTACACAGCCTCACCCTAGAACTTCAGTCTCCTACACAGCCTCACCCTAGAACTTCTCTAGCCTCACCTACACCAGTCCTCACGCCTCACCTAGAACTTCAGTCTCCTACACAGCCTCACCCTAGAACTTCAGTCTCCTACACAGCCTCACCCTAGAACTTCAGTCTCCTACACAGTCTCACCCTACAACTTAAGTCTCCTACACAGCCTCACCCTACAACTTCAGTCTCCTACACAGCCTCAGAGCTTCAGTCTTCAATACTAAATCTATAAATACAACAAACTACTGAATTCCATTATAATATTTTAACAAATAAACCACATTTTACAGTTTTAACTTTTCATGTCAAAATATTTGTTCAAGGCCGGACCAAACGAATTCTAAAATTTTCTCTCATGTTTATCGGTTAATTGCATATTATTCAGTTAAGGTTTTGGGACATTCATCTTTACGTAAACACTTGATCAATACGTAAACTATCATTTGTAAATCAACTCCGATCTTGGTAAAGGGTATTTTGTCTTCCTCATCACATTATCAATCACAATTCTTCTCTAAACTTTGCATGGACTTCGATTTATTCTCCTGCAATTCTTACGCTCTCTTATCTCCAGTTTCCATATATAAAGGAACCACACTCGCTCTCTGGCAAGGTAATTTATTCTCGCCTGTTTTCATCATTTGAATCTTAATCCCAACATCCACTGCCCTTCGTCCCGGTCTCATACAAGACTACAACATTCAGGTCTCACGCTAATACCCACACATAACAGTGCCTTAAAATTAGACACATTAACAGGGAGGCGTCCTGGCCGGGATGCATTAGCGAAAGCCAATTTTTTTGTTTAACTAGAGATCGAGTTTTCCAAGGTGGAGCTTTTTTCTTTTCTAGGAGTTGTTTCTTTTGTGTGGGGTGAATATGTTTTGTTATTAGAGAGAGACGAGGGAAGTGGAGATGTGGAATTGTAAAAAAAGTGAGTGATTTGTTTCAATTTGATAATTACTTTTGATAATTACTTCATAATGCATATGAAAGTCTTCTTTGTTTTCTCCATAAGTGTGTTTCCCTTATAGCTTCACATATTTACATCTCTCACTCTCGATGTCTTCAGATTGTTAAAGAAACATTTCTATCTTGTTTATTCAGAATTCTATTAAAGGTATATTTCAAAATTTCCCTGTGTGTGTTTCAGTGATATATGTACGTACGTGTGTTTTTACGTACTAGCTACTGTGTCCTAAAAAGATACTGTACGTTGTTGCAAGCATGTTTGGATATATGTGTTTCAGAGGACTGAGATTTGCTTTTTCGTTTGGATACATATATTCATGTACGTGATGGTGTACGTGAAGGGTGCTTGAGTGGATATACAGTAATGTGTGTGTGACTGTGTACATGAGCGTGCACTCGTGGACCTTTTCAAATATAAAAAACGAAGAAAAAGAAGGAAACGTTTAATAATTAAAACTTTCAAGGTGGGAACAAGTACATTCAGACTTGGACATTCAGCTATACAAAAAAATATTCAGAAATACACTCATACAGCTATTGAACTGAACAAACTAATAAATTAACATATATGCAATATGAAACATAAATAGATGTCCGAAATTTTCTTCTATTAGTCACTCCTTGGTAGGCTAGTTGGGCGAGAGATCTCTCTGGTCTAGGTAGTCAACTAGTCAACGGGTCGCGGCTGTCCAGGCGGATGTTATTACAGAGCGCAGTTTTTCTGTGTGTCCTCCTCTGTAATAACATCTTCCTGATTATTGTAATATTAATACACTTGTGTACAAATATTATATATGGACAGTGCTTCTTGGGTGACGAAAATGCTGACCTCAGAGAAGTGGGGAAGGGTGTTTGAAAGAACTCCTGGAACCATGTACCTGGGGTGGGACTGGACGGAATGGAGGTGTAGAACCTGGAACCATTTCCTGGTGGGACTGACCTCAGAAGTGGGGAAGGGTTTTGAAAGAACTCCTGGAACCATGTACGGGATGGACTTGCTGACCGGGAAGTGGGAAGGTGTTTGTAGAACACCTGGACCATCTACCGGGTGGACTTGTGACCAGAAATGGGGAAGGGTATTTGAATGAACACCTGGAACCATGTACCTGGGATGGGACTTGCTGACCTTGGGGAAGTGGGGAAGGGTGTTTGTAAGAACACCTGGAACCATGTACCTGGGGTGGGACTTGCTCACCTCAGAGAAGTGGGGAAGGGTTTTTGAAAGAACTCCTGGAACCATGTACCTGGGGTGGGACTTGCTGACCTCGGGGAAGTGGGGAAGAGTGTATATCTGAGGGGACACGGATGGACACCTGGAGCCATGAACCTGAGCGAGGCAACAATGTAGGAACGCACTGATCTAAGGGAAGTGGGGAAGGGAAGACTTCCGGTCTGCAGACGGATGGATTCCTGGACACATGAACTTGGGGAAGACAGGAGGCTGGAATCCAGAGAAGAGATTAGTATGAGAGGTGAGGCTGACCCTGGGAAAGTGAGAATGGGACAGACATCCGGGGGCCCACGGATGGATTCCAAGATTCATGAACCTGGGATACTGGTTGTTGAGGTTGACCTTGGAGAAGTGGGGAAGGGAGAATATCAGAGAGGACACAGATGGACTCCTGGACGTGGGGAAAGCATCAAAATGCAGTAAGCGGGTAGAGGGTGGCGAAAATGTTGACCTCAGAGAAGTAGGGAAAGGGTGTTTGTAAGAACACCTGGAACCACGTACCGGGGAAGTGGAAAGAGGAACTTAACTTTTCAAGAGCGGCCTTAATATCAATTTGCAGACAGCGATTTATGCCCCTCGCCCACCATTTCGTTTATTCTGACTTAATTTGAGTCCATATAATTAGTTATTACAAGAGAGGACACACAAACACGTCTGCTCTGGTAGGCTGGAGCGTCGTCCATCCAGAAGAGAAAATATGCCCATCCAGCCACAACACTCGTTAATTTGATTCTTCTAATTGTATTTCATAATTTTCCAATTTCTTAGTAACCGATCGTTCATTGTATCGCTGGTATTAGTGTGTGTAACCGCTGGATATCTGTATCTCTGTTGTTATGGTGCACGACAGAGTGATCAATGTATATCTGGTCTTCGTTTAACATCGTTATTCTTGTGAATTCTGTGTTACTCTGTATAAATGAGCTTCTTTTGTATCTCTCGTGTTACTCTGTGAATTAGTGGGATGTTTTGTATCTCTGGTGTCACATAACTGGTTATTATTATTGTATAAAGCAAGTCAAGGACCACAACAGTGCCACGATCACAACTGCAAAGCAAATGACAGGGTGGATAATAAGAACGTTCAAAACAAGAGATGCCAAGCCAATGATGATCCTTTTCAAATCACTTGTTCTCTCTAGGTTGGAATACTGCTGTACATTAACATTCCCGTTCAAAGCAGGTGAAATTGCAGATCTAGAGAGTGTACAGAGAACCTTTACTCCACATATAAGTTCTATCAGACACCTCAACTACTGGGAACGCTTGGAAGCACTTGACTTGTACTCGCTGGAACGCAGGAGAGAGAAATATATCATAATCTACACTTGGAAAATCCTACAAGGTATCGTCCCGAATCTGCACACAGAAATCACTCCCTACGAAAGTAAAAGACTGGGCAGGCGGTGCAAAATACCCCCAATGAAAAGTAGGGGCGTCACTGGTACACTAAGAGAAAACACAATAAATGTCCGGGGCCCAAGACTGTTTAACAGCCTCATCATGTATAAGGGGAATTACCAATAGGCCCCTGGCTGCCTTCAAGAGGGAGCTGGACTTAAGTCGGTGCCGGATCAGCTGGGCTGTGGTTCGTACGTTGGACTAATTGCGGTCAGCAGTAACAGCCTAGTTGATCAAGCCCTGATCCACCGGGAAGCCTGGTCGTGGACCGGGCCGCGGGGGCGTTGACCCCCGGAATAACCCTCCAGGTAGACTCCAGGTAAGTCACTATAACTAAAGGGAGGAGATGGTAGATCAGGCAATGCAGGAAAGGAAGAGAAGAACTTTAAGGTCCCTCTTCGGGGATGATGATAATGATTGATGATAATGATAATGATTGATGATGATGATGATGAGAAATAAATAGAAATGAATAAATAAAAAATAATTAAAAATAAATAAAAAATGAAAATAAAAATAAAAATATTAAAAATATGATTAAAAAAAGATTATTATTTGATTATTATTATTATTTCATCTCGTCTTTGGCTTTATACATTTGTTAGGTAAGAAGAAACAGATGCAGCTAATGTGACATTTTATTGTGGCAACGTTTCGCTTCAAGCGAGAGAGAGACAACATCCTCAGGGAGAGACAACATCCTCAGGGAGAGACAACATTCTCAGGGAGAGAGAACATTCTCAGGGAGAGACAACATTCTCAGGGTGAGACAACATCCTCAGGGAGAGAACATTCTCAGGGAGAGACAACATTCTCAGGGTGAGACAACATTCTCAGGAAGAGAAAACATTCTCAAGGAGAGAGAACATTCTCAGGGAGAGAGAACATTCTCAGGGAGAGAGAACATTCTCAGGGTGAGAGAACATTCTCAGGGTGAGAGAACATTCTCAGGGAGAGAGAACATTCTCAGGGAGAGACAACATTCTCAGAGTAAGAGAACATTTTCAGGGAGAGAACATTCTCAGGGAGAGACAACATTCTCAGGGAGAGACAACATTCTCAGGGAGAGACAACATTCTCAGGGAGAGACAACATTCTCAGGGAGAGACAACATTCTCAGGGAGAGACAACATTCTCAGGGAGAGACAACATTCTCAGGGAGAGACAACATTCTCAGGGAGAGACAACATTCTCAGTACACAGCTGCAATAACTTTAATCGAAATACAGTATTATTATATTTAGAGGGAAGCACTAAATGCTTAGGGGTCACACAGCGCCTGGGGGGAATGGAAGGCACTCAAGCTCCATTCAGGAATGTAGAGAACGGATCCAATTTCTTGGATCAAGAGCCCCTCACGTGCATCTGGGAACCTCCACTGAGGGGCAAATGTATCTATGATAATTCCACAACATAATATCCAGAACATTGAGGAACATGTAGTAATATAATTATGTAAGGCGCTAAATCCGTACGGGTCAGCCGTAAGTAGCGTTGAAGGATCGATCCTCCTGGCGCTGACCGCTACCTGGTAGTGTTTCCCGAGCCCAGACCAAACTGTAGACGTCTTGGGAGTCAAAGAAGTGCCAGTTTGCATATTTTAAAGATTAGTTCAGCGCTGTATAACCCCTGTGGTTTAGCGCTTCTATTTGATTATAATAATAATAATTAAAGATTAGTTCTGAACGAAATTCACAGTACCGTATCTGGAACAATTGTCACCCAGCTCACAACACTGACAGCTACAACAATTCACAGCTCATAAAACCGTGTCTGCAATAATCAACAACTCAAAATACAATATCTGGTTTAATTCGCATCGACCTCTCAGCCAGGAGACAAATCATTATATACGACGTTCCGGTCCGTTATGAACGTTTATTAACTCTCTGTATTTTGACAATAGTCCAGAAAAGGAGCGAAACGTCTTCTAGTGATTGATCTTCTATTTCTGGTTTCAGTTCTGTATAGCTAAGTGACTAGTAGTTACGCGGAGGTTGCTACCAGTGTCTGATAAAATGTTCCGATGAAACGTTGAGGATACGTTTACCTTCGTTAAACAGAAACGTTATTTCATAAATGTATTTGTAAAAATACAACAGAGAAAATAAAACCTCAGCGCTTTCATGTGCTTACAGACACATCTTCAGATATGTGTATAAACACATGAAGATGTGTAAGCACATGAAAGCGCTAAGGTTTTATTTTCTATTTTCACTGTGGTATTTTTACATATTTGCAATCACGCGTCTTATTGTGATTTCTTCAATATTAATTTATGTGTTAATTTATGTATTATGAGACCAATTCGAGAACACTGCGTCAACATAAATGGTCAGAGACCGTTCACCAACCAGGCTGTGATGGATATGTGGGCTACTGGTCGTCAACACCAACAGCCTCGTTGGACAGACAAGAACCTAGCCGGGCGTCGAGGGTTAAAAAGCTCTGAGCATAGGTAAAAATGAAAGTGCATATTTATGTATTCATGTATGTATATGTATATATTATTCATATATGTATGAGGGTTTTGCACTTAAGGGAGACCTCTCGGAGCATCTTGCAAGAGGGAACAACTGCAACAAAACGACCTTACGAAACACGACTAGCGGAAATAGTCTTAAACGCTCAGCTGGAGAGGAAATACGGGTTTTAAATGGAGGAAAATGCTTGTACAAGGAGTCGGGCTGGAAGGTGGTGGTGGTAGTGATGGCAGGAGCACCAGTGGTGATATATGATGAGAATGTGGTCAGCATCACCAAACCTTCTGCCTCGGAAAGTGGGACATGGTCTGGCTTCTCCGGACTCGTGTTCTGGTGGGTAATTATTCCATTTTGTTGTTGTAATCAAGATTATTATTGTAGTTATAATAATAGTGCCGTTATATTATGCCCCGACGCTGGATATATACAAAATTTATTATGGAGAAACCTCTATAAGTATCTCACACACAGTCCTTGATCGCCGTAACTCATGGCAGCACTTGTGGACATCTCAGGGGCTTCAAGAATGCCAAATTAGTCATTTGAGAGTCCGATCGTCGCAAGAGACGGTGTTAAAATTCATCACCCATCGCTACCAGCAACACCTTAACTCAGAGCACAGGTAGTTTCATCATATCCAAAATACTATCACAGCGTATTGTGCCCCACCAAAAACACACCCATCACAGCCACGTTCGTTTCCCTGATCCCGACGTACTTGGCAGCGTGTCTCACCTGACCTCCGCCCCCTGAATAAACTCACTGTCTCTTGTCCTCTGCACTGGACTGGAAAAGCCCCGAGTGTGGGAAATGTATATTCAGTAAATGTTTTGATAATCTCATGTCTCTCTCATATACTTGTCAGTGTTAATCACTAAGTTTGATGAGTGTGTTGTAGTTTCTCAGGTCAGCAGGTACACTGGTAACGTCGCGGGCTCTGTTGTCGTCGTTTCAGGTACAGCTTTATGGTCACTGTATGCCGTCAGGTACTACCCTGATGTCGCCTGATGGCTGTCAGGAACTCTGAATGTGGTACAGAGCTGTGGCCTCAGAAGATATTCATGTGATACACAGTTGTGGCCGCAGTAGGTACTCTTGTAGTACACAGTTGTGGCCGCAGTAGGTACTCTTGTGGTCGTGGGAGGTTGTCGCCTTGTGGTCGAGGTCGTTAAGTCTCTGGTGTTCGGCCCTCAGGGAGCTACCTCCCTCGGTGCTGTAATTCCCACTCTTAATTCCTCTTTCAAGCTCCTCTAATGGCCAGAGATTTCCGCAAATTCTACTGAGACCAGAAAATCGTATTATATTTCTCTTCCTTGGAGATTCCCCACAACTTTTATCCTAAGCTAAGGAATGCATGAGAAGTGCATGGAGGGAAAGGTGAGAGAGAGGAGGTGGAAAGAAGAGGAAGAGCTTAGAGAAGAGGGGTGTAAGAGGATGGAAGGCTAAAGAGTAAGTGAGGGGGGCGACTGTATGTCTACTGGTAGATTTTTAAAAAGACATGCTGTCGAGAGGAATGAAGACATGTAGCAGAACAAGATTTTCTTAGGGCAAAGTTTCTCACTAAGGAGAGCTTTATAAAGTCGTGACCTGATGAAGCTTTACTTAGCGCGGGCAGGAGGCATCTTCGCCCCTATTTCTTGCTAGGTGAATATGGAAAACAGGTGACAAGAGACTAGCTGATGCGCTTCGTCGCCACCTGGGACTGAATCAAGGTCCTTCAGTTGTTATCTGTATTGGAACGTTCAGTACCCCCGTGTCCTCTGCCACACCAGCTACTGTATTACTTTACAACATTTCGGTCACCTACCACCGAGGTTGGGTGAACCCCCTTCCCAAAAAAAGGAAACGATTCACCATCATTCATTCAATCGCTTTCTAAAAGTGCTCAGACATCATCAGTATATAAAGACGGTGGGAGGTTTAGATCACCTCTTCCAAAACGCGTTCCTTCGCCATTAACATGCATAAACGTCTCCTTTAGTTAAGCTCAACTCAGGAGCAACAAAATTTGGACATCACGCCAAACCATTACTGGCAGGTGTTGCCCAAGGAACTGACTTAAAACATGTGACCTAGGGCAGGTGCAAGCTTATTAGTCTGCTGTAGAGGGTCTCAGTTAAAGGGAGAAAAAATTAAAATAATATATATATATATATATATATATATATATATATATATATATATATATGTGTGTGTGTGTGTGTGTGTGTGTGTGTGTGTGTGTAGAATAACCAGTGGAAAAAAACAGTGAAATTCCAACCGCTTTCGTGATTTCTCACATTATCAAGGAACTGTAAAAAGAATGGAAGAGCAGAAGGCTTATAAGGCCGAGATATCACCTAGCGGTCACACTGGACACCACACCAGTCCCAGTGTGATGCCGTTGTGATGGTCAAGGACTTGTCAAACATAGCTTATTTTTTTCCAAAAATTTTGTGAATTATAAATGAATCTAATTTATATAATCCTAAACTAATATTCATATTAAAATCAAAACTATTTTTTATGAAGCTTGATTCACGCTTTATAAGCTAATATACAACGAGACCGTCACAGATGTATTTTGAAAAGAAGAAATAACACCGCGGATATACTTCGTGTTAAAGGTCACTAATACAAGTTTTGAAGGAACATTTTAAAGAAAAATTAAAGTATATTAAAAACAGATTGCTGGCAACCCCTGAGTGAAGACGGCTCAAATGGCTTTCAATGACGAGTCTGCAGAACGAGAATTTTGCGTTAGCTTGATTTCAACAAACTCATTAGCAACTTTGGTAATAACGAGGTGCTAAAGTGTCTGGCTTTCACAAACCGATTTAAAGTATTTCTCCATTAATGTTTATCAATTTGATCGGTGTGAAATGAACGATTTAGTTATAACTTTATAGTTATAAAGACATATATATATATATATATATATATATATATATATATATATATATATATATATATATATATATATATATATATATATATATATAAGTTTAGCATATGCAGAAATACCAAAAATATCCTATTATGTAAAAAACAGGTATTGGAAGGCATTTTTATTGCTGTTAGAACTTAAAAATATTCTTGAAACAGTTAGATTCTATTTAAATTGTATTGTGGTTAATCTGACATATATGATAAGTGATTTTTATTTAAAAAAAATTAACTTTATTATGAAATAAGATCACGAAGCAGGTGATGTACAGTATAAATTATATGACAGTATATACAAATATGTATACATATCACGTTAATAATAAAATTTACTTTTATGCTATTTGCGTAGGCAAGTACATATACTGTGAACTTTATTAATTAGAGGCATGCTGATGGTCTCCCTGTGAGGTGCTCCAGCAGCCTGCAAGTTGCAACTAAGAGGCTCCCTCGACTAAGTTTGCTTGTTAGCTTAATGGTTGAAATACAGAAGCTGGCTGGGCGTGGGAGTAACGGGAACTTAACAAGTAGAAGAAAGAAAAAAAAGAGAGAGAAAAAATACAGTTTTACTATACTTTATGTCTTCTTATAGTGATAAAAATCGATGAATATAAAAAAAACAGGAAACATAATTCATAAGTCGACACTATATTGAGTCCCAGACACTCATCGTCGTCTTAAATCATCAGCATTTATATTCACATTATATTTGTTTTACGATATGATATTATTTATTTTTACACATTCACACTTGCAGGATTGAAATTTATGAATACAACAGAAGAGTAAATCTGCGCTGTGTTAAATTATCTATCAAAATTTGTCGAGGTTGAGGTATTGCTCCAGGACCCGCCTATAATATTTTCGACTAACGTGGAAAAACTCTCGTTGTTTTGAAAGGCAAGAAAAATTCCGACAAGTATTTTGGTACAAAGACAAGTGAAAGCAACTGGGGCTTTTACAAGGCATAACTAGACTTTCCAATGCTCATCTGTAAGCGAACCATCATGCAGGAAAAAGGAGCCCTCCTAGGGCGGGGAAGGTGCCAGAGCCAGAGCTTGCTACTACCTGCAACTCACAAGACTGCCATTCCCACGAGCCCCCTGGAGCGGGGAAGATAGCAGACCAGAGGCCTAGCTTCTCCCTACGAGCCCCGTGAGGGCGAGGAATGGGGCTAGGCCTGGGAACAGTTGGTCCCAGAAGATGAGAAGGTACAAGTACCTCCTCCCATGGCAGACATAGGTCTCAGACACTCCCAAGACAGGGAGCCAAGGCCGGGTCACCATCTGGAAAAGACCCTGGCCGGGAGAGTCCCGGTGAATCAAGAAGAAGCAGGAAAAACTCGGCGGTCACCTCACTCTTCGTTTATGGTCGTGGTGGGAGACGTTAAGTTTTCTTAGTAAGTTTATTTAGGTAAAAGGTACACATAAGTACAATTATCATACATCATGGAAAACCCTGTCTTACCAACTTGCCGAAGTTTAATGACAGTCACCGAAATAGAAAGAAAACGTATACAGAGCTGGGTGGTAATTAAGGAAGACAAAAAAAAAAAACTGGAACCAACAGTTGCACAACACAACACGGCATCAATACTACATAGTGAAATATGTATATTATTATTATTATAATAAAAAAGAAGCGCTAAACCTGAAATATGTATAAATTATCTAGGATAACCCCCCAAAAATAGTATTTTATTTCCATTGGGTCCTTTATTTTTATTAACTTCTTTGATTTTCATTGGGAACCTTGATTTCCACTGGGGTCCTTGATGTAATTTTTGGTATACTGCTCATTTCATAACACCTTGTCCTGCTGTTTATCTATACTACAGTTTCAAATTTTTAAGTTTCTGCTTGAAGCCACTTTCTAGTACATCCCATTGTCTAATAAACCAAACTGTTTACATTGTTGAATGGAGTAACTTGTTTACTTCACTCCATGGCTTGTGTAATTGTATGAAGTCACATGTTTAGTGCATTCCGCTCACCACATTCTCAAGTTTCTGAACATGCTTCATCAGGTGAGGGTTCTACACTGGACTTCACATATGATGTATGTATATTGCGCTGTGAATGACTCGTTAAGATTCCTGGACTCAAGGTCCAGTATTTGCCGAACGATCAATTCGTTGAAGAGGTTATTCTGTTGATGGATGCCTCTCGCAATATGTTTTCCACTATGCTATCCAACGTCTGACCCTTCCCCCTCCTCCTCCTCCTCCTCCTCCTCGAGTCTATGCTGAATTTTCGATCTTCTTACGTCTTCTTCAGTTATCATAACCCTGCACTTGCTAAGGTTTAATTCCAGTAGCCACTTGTTTGACCAGTCCCACGGTTTGTGTAAGTACATTCGTACCACTTTCTGGTTCTCCTCAGTTTTACTCATTAATTTTACATTTATAAACATGGATAAATCTCTCTTTGTGTGTGTGTGTGTGTGTGTGTGTGTGTGTGTGTGTGTGTGTGTGTGTACGTACGTACTCAACTCACCTATTTGTACACATCTATTTGTAGTTGCAGGGGCCGATTCACAGCTCCTGGCCTCGCCTCTACGATGGTCGCTACTAGGTCCACTCTCCATGCTCCAAAAGGTTTAGAGTACCTCTTTTTAAAGCTATGTATGGATCTTGCCTTCACTACTTTACTCTCCAGATTGTTCCACTTCCTGACAACTCTAAGGCTGAAGAAATATTTCCTAACATCCCTATGATTCATCCAAGTTTTTAACTTCCAGTTGTGTTCCCTTGTTTCTGTGTCCCATCTCTGAATCATTCTGGCCCTGTCCACCATGTCAGTTCCTCTCAGTATTTTATTCATCGTTATCATGTTCCCCCATCCTCCCTCTCTTCCAATGTCGTCAGGTTGTGTGTGTAATCACCTAATTGTGGTTGCAGGGGTCGATTCATAGCTCCCGGCCCCGGCTCTTCACTGGTCGCTACTAGGTCTTATCTCTCCCAGCTCCATGAGCTTTATCATACCTCATCATAAAACTATGTATGGATCCTGCCTCTACTACGTTACTCTCCAGATTGTTCCACTTCCTGGCAACTCCATGGCCGATGAAATACTTCCTAACATCCATCTGACACATCCGAGTCTTCAACTTCCAACTGTGACCCTTGTTGCTGCGTCTCATCTCTGGAACATCTTGTCATTGTCCACCTTGTCAATTCCTCGCAGTATTTTATATGTAGTTATCATGTCCCCCCATATCCCTCCTGTTCTCCAGTGTCGTCAGGTCGATTTTCCTTAACCTTTCTTCGTAGGGCATTCCTCTTAGCTCCGGGACTAGTCTTGTTGCAAACCTTTTCACTTTCTCTAATTTCTTGATATGCTTGACCAGGTGTAGGTTCCAAACTGGTGCTGCATACTCCAATATGGGCCTGACGTACACGGTGTACAGAGTCTTGAACGATTCGTTAATGAGGTGTCGGAACTCTATTTTTAGGTTTGCCAGGCGCCTATATACTGCAGCAGTTATCTGGTTGATGTGCACCTCAGGAGATGTGCTCGGTATTATACTCACTCCAAGATCCTTTTCTTTGAGTGAGGTTTGCAGTCTTTGGCCCCCTAGCCTGTACTCTGTCCGTGGTCTTCTTTGCCCTTCTCTGATCTTCATGACTTTTCATTTTGTTCGGTTAAATTCCAGGAGCCAGTTGTTGGACCAGGCTTGCAGCCTGTCCAGATCCTTTTGCAGTCCTGCCTGATCCTCATCCGATTTAATTCTCCTTATTTTTAACTAACTTCACATCATCTGCAAACAGGGACACTTCTGAGTCTATCCCTTCCGGCATGTCATTTACATATACCGGAAACAGCACCGAACCTACGACTGACACCTGTGGAACCCCGCTCGTCACAGGCGCCCACTCTGACACCTCGTCACGTACCATGACTCGTTGCCACCCTGTCAGGTACTCTGTGATCCATTGCAGTGCCTATCCTGTTATGCGTGCCTGATCCTCTAGCTTTTGCACTAATCTTGTGTGGAACTGTGTCGAAAGCATTCTTGCAGTCCAAGAAAATGCAGTCTAACCACCCCTCTCTCGTATTACTTCTGTTACCTTGTCATAAAACTCCATTTGGCTTGTGACACAGGATTTCTTTTAGTGGGATGGATTGTGAAGGACTTGCCTAGTATGGGCCAACAGGCCTGCTGCAGTGTTCCTCCTTTCTTATGTTCTTCTTATGTTGAAATCATGCTGGTTGTCGTGTATAAGCTTGTTCCTTTCTAGGTGCTCCACCACTCTCCTGATAATCCTGTCCATGACTTTGCATACTATACATGTCAGTGACACTGCTCTGTAGTGTGTGTACTCACCTAATTGTACTCACCTAATTGTGGTTGCAGGGGTCGAGACTCAGCTCCTGGCCCCGCCTCTGCGCTGCCCGCTACTGGGTATCTGCTCTCCCTGCTCCATGAGCTTTATCATACCTCGTCTTAAAACTGTGTATGGTTCCTGCCTCTACTATGTCTTTCTCTAAACTATTCCACTTCCTGACTACTCTGTGGCTGAAGAAATGCTTCCTAACATCCCTTTGACTCATCTGAGTCTTCAGCTTCCAGTTGTGTCCCCTTGTTTCTGTGTTCCCTCTCTGGAACATCCTGTCACTGTCTACCTTGTCGATTCCCCGCAGTATTTTGTATGTCGTTATCATGTCTCCTCTGACCCTTCTTTCCTCCAGTGTTGTTGGTCCTATTTCCCTCAGCCTTTCTTCATAGGACAGACCCCTGAGTTGTGGAACTAACCTTGTCGCAAACCTTTGCACTGTCTCTAGTTTCTTTATGTGCTTGACCAGGTGTGGGTTCCAGACTGGTGCTGCATATTCTAGTATGGGCCTGACGTACACGGTGTACAGTGTCTTAAACGAGTCCTTGTTAAGGTAACGGAACGCTAATCTTAGGTTTGCCAGTCGCCCATATGCTGCCGCAGTTATCTGGTTGATGTGTGCCTCCGGAGACGTGCTTGGCGTTATATTCACCCCAAGGTCTTTCTCCTTTTCCGAGGTTTGTAGCCTTTGTCCGCCTAGCCTGTACTCTGTCAGCGGTCTTCTTTGCCCTTCTCCGATCTTCATGACTTTGCATTTGGTGGGATTGAATTCGAGAACCCATTTGCTAGACCAGATGTCAAGCTTGTCCAGGTCTATTTGAAGTCCTGCTTGGTCCTCCTCCGATGTGATTCTCCTCATTAATTTCACATCATCTGCGAACAGAGACACTTCTGAGTCTATCCCATCCGTCATGTCGTTTACATATACCAAGAATAACACTGGTCCTAGGACTGACCCCTGCGGAACGCCGCTCGTCACAGGTGCCCACTGTGATACCTCATCACGCACCATGACCCGTTGTTGCCTCCCTGTGAGGTATTCCCTGATCCATTCCAGTGCCCTTCCTGTTATACGTGCTTGTTCTTCCAACTTCTTTACTAATCTCATGTGAGGAACTGTGTCGAAGGCCTTCCTGCAGTCCAGGAAAATGCAATCAACCCACCCTTCTCTCTCTTGCCTTACCTCTGTTACTTTATCATAGAACTCTAGGAGGTTTGTTACACAGGATTTGCCTTCCCGGAATCCGTGCTGCCTGGTGTTTATTATCCTGTTCAGCTCGAGGTGCTCCACCATTCTTTTCCTGATGATTTTCTCCAGGACTTTGCACACTATACATGTAAGTGACACCGGTCTATAGTTTAGTGCCTCTTTTCTGTCTCCTTTTTTAAAGATGGGGACTACCTTGGCCTTCTTCCATACCTCAGGTAACTGCCCATTTTCAAGGGATGTGTTGAATATTATGGTAAGTGGCACACTCAGTACCTCAGCTCCTTCCCGAAGAACCCACGGGAAGATGTTGTCCGGACCCATCGCCTTTGAGGTATCAAGGTCACTGAGTAACTGCTTCACCTCCTCCTCAGTTGTGTGTATGCAATCTAGCACTTGATACATCCCTTGTTGGTGGCGCACCCCATCCTGTCTACCCAGCTGCCTTGCTTCCTCCACTGTGAATACTTCCTGTGTGTGTGTGTGTGTGTGTGTGTGTGTGTATTCATCTAGTTGTGGTTGCAGAGGTCGAGTCACAGCTCCTGGCCCAGAGTCACAGCTCCTGTGTGTGTGTGTGTGTGTGTGTAAAGACGACAGCACAGGCTCATCAAGAATCCTCTGCCATCTTCTCTTCCACTAAGCGTCTGTGAATGTTCCTTACCGGCTCTGCACTACAGTCGTTTTTGTTTTTACGACTTCGTTCAGAGTGCGGCCCCTCTAGCCTCACGCATCAACTAACAACAACTCCTGCTCCGCTCCCATAACCTGTCTAGTAAACCAGGATAGTGATCTAGGATAAAATTTTATTGACAAACTTTGTTACGACTTAGATAAGTCGGCGGAGAGACAATCAAGCTAAAACGTCCCTGTAAAAGTTTATCTCGACTGACGTCCTGGAGATCCTCAAGATCTGAGGTTCAAAAGTTCTGATGCTGAAGGCAGATCCACCGTCCACACCACCTGTGTGGAAAAATTGGAACCACAGGTTCTGAAGCTGAAAGTTGAACCACTGCCACACCACCTGTGTGGAAAAACTGAAACCACAGGTTGTGATCCTGAAATCAGAATCACTCGCACAGTATATTACATACGTAGATCTCATGGATATAATTTTAACCTAATTTTTAAAGGAGTGGACCGGTAAGCCAGAAGAAGGTCTCGGTTAGATGACCTAAAGTTTCAGCTGTAGGGTCATCATATGACTAAGACCCGTGTCAGGAAACACTTGTCCTGTTTCCTGACAAACCTTACCTACTGATACTGAAAGTTTTCTTTCTGTCGTCAGAAGCTCCCGCACGATGCCAACGTATAAAAATAGTGACTATAGGTTTTCATCAAGGCAGAACCACCGACACATCGAAGGAAGATTGGAACCAAGGCAATGTTACACTAGGAGCTAAATTAATATGTAATTCATGCACGCCTCTAGCTCCTCTATTTAGCAGTGGCGAAGTTTGTGTTACATAATATTACAGTAGCACACGACTCTGTAGCTCAGACAGGCAAAAGCTCGGACTGTATTGAGTCCCCATTCCCTTGCACCTCGTCGAGGCCTGAACACTTGCATGATAGTAACTAAACCATACCACGGGTGGGGTTCGAACCCGCGGTCATGATAGTAACTCATTTACAAGTGTCGTACTCGCTTCTGCATGCGTTATACACAACATGAATGGCTTTAGATAATTTGTCTTGAACTCATTTACGGCTTTCACAATTCTATGTCTAAGAACGAGGTTAAGTTAGGTAAGGTTGGTCAGGAAACAGGACAAGTGTTTACCGCCGTGGGTCTTGGTCATATGATGACCCGCAGCTGGAGCTTTTGGTCATCTGACTGAGGCCTTCCACTTGCTTACCGATCCAACCCCTTTTAAAAATTAAAGAACGAGGTCAGTGAAGAGGATAGAGTGAAGCTCACGTCATCATAACAAATCAAACGTTGTAAATAAAGAATCAAACGTTGTAAATAAAGATTCAAACGTTGTAAATAAAGATTCAAACGTTGTAAATAAAGATTCAAACGTTGTAAATAAAGTTTCAAACGTTGTAAAGAATCAAACGTTGTAAATAAAGAATCAAACGCTGTAAATAAAGATTCAAACGTTGTAAATAAAGATTCAAACGTTGTAAATAAAGATTCAAACGTTGTAAATAAAGATTCAAACGTTGTAAATAAAGATTCAAATGTTGTAAATAAAGATTCGAACGTTGTAAATAAAGAATCGAACGTTGTAAATAAAGATTCAAATGTTGTAAATAAAGATTCAAACGTTGTAAATAAAGATTCAAACGTTGTAAATAAAGATTCAAACGTTGTAAATAAAGAATCAAACGTTGTAAATAAAGATTCAAACGTTGTAAATAAAGATTCAAACGTTGTAAATAAAGATTCAAACGTTGTAAATAAAGATTCAAACGTTGTAAATAAAGATTCAAAACACTTTAATAATGTTTGTGGTTTTTGTGTCTACCAATGTTGAATTACATGTAAACCAGTACGTTATTTTGTACCACGTAAAGAAATAATATTGTATAGAATGAAATTCAAAAGTTGAAGTAAAACACAAATTAAACTTTTTTCAGTTACTAAACATTAGTGAAAAAATAATAATTTTTAAGAAACGTCTTCATAAACACTTAATATTGCACTCAACAAGTGATAATACAGGTTATGTTGTGGCTATTGGAACCATAATACAGGTTATGTTGTGGCTACTGGAACCATAATACAGGTTATGTTGTGGCTACTGGAACCATAATACAGGTTATGTTGTGGCTACTGGAACCATAATACAGGTTATGGTGTGGCTACTGGAACCATAATACAGGTTATGGTGTGGCTACTGGAACCATAATACAGGTTATGTTGTGGTTACTGGAACCATAATACAGGTTATGGTGTGGCTATTGGAACCATAATACAGGTTATGTTGTGGCTACTGGAACCATAATACAGGTTATGGTGTGGCTACTGGAACCATAATACAAGTTATGTTGTGGCTACTGGAACCATAATACAGGTTATGTTGTGGCTATTGGAACCATAATACAGGTTATGTTGTGGCTATTGGAACCATAATACAGGTTATGTTGTGGTTATTGGAACCATAATACAGGTTATGTTGTTGCTATTGGAACCATAATACAGGTTATGTTGTGGCTATTGGAACCATAATACAGGTTATGTTGTGGCTATTGGAACCATAATACAGGTTATGTTGTGGCTATTGGAACCATAATACAGGTTATGTTGTGGCTATTGGAACCATAATACAGGTTATGTTGTGGTGACTGGAACCATAATACAGGTTATGTTGTGGGTATTGGAACCATAATACAGGTTATGTTGTGGCTATTGGAACCATAATACAGGTTATGTTGTGGTGACTGGAACCATAATACAGGTTATGTTGTGGTGACTGGAACCATAATACAGGTTATGTTGTGGCTATTGGAACCATAAGACAGGTTATGTTGTGGCTACTGGAACCATAATACAGGTTATGTTGTGGTGGTCGTAGCAGCAGTCCAAATCTACAATCTGCTTATTGAGTCACCGTGTCCGTTATTATACGAGTCCTCATATTCACTTCGCTTGCTTGCTCTTGCCGACTGAAGAGCGGGGAGAGAGCCTTCGGCTATACCACCCTGACCTCAATTGTTTAGATAGAGGTTATGATTAGCTAGACTGTGGTTGAATGCTTTTTGACACTGGCTGAAAAATCTTGTCATCTGACTTTTCCGGGCATTGTCTCTCGCATCTCCGGACTGGTCATTGGCAAGGACCCGATTAGCGGATGGAGGATGGGGCCTCTACCACTTCTGTGCCGAATGGTCCATACGGGTTTAGAACTTCACAATAATAAATGATAAAGGATAATATATTATTATTATTATTAATCTCTGGAAGGATCAGGTGGCCATCGGTGCTGTGACCTACACCACGCTAAATATATCTGCATTTAATTCAGAAAGCTGGTTTAACGAGTGGCATTTCAGCCGAGCGCTTGCTGAAGTCGATACACGATGCGTGCAGACTCCAGATACGTTTTTTTAAACCCTACGAAGGCTGGCTTTTTTATGTGCTAATTAAATACACTTGGTCAAAATATTTTGGTCCTATATCACCGCGCCGTAGCGCCTGGCGAGAGACGTCACGAAGGAGTGGCTGGACTCTCAAGCAACGAGAACAGTGCTTGCGTTTGTTCATGTGCAAGAGTGTGTTATGTTGGTGTTATTGTCTGATAATTGTGAAGAGTTGGCTAAATTATTGTTTCATGGGTCAGTGCATCAGTTCCAAACTTCTGTTTTTGTGAAGTTAAAAAAAAAAACATAAAAAGGCATAATTTCGGAACAAATACACCAATAACCCGCAGTAATTAATGGTACAAGTCGGACACAAACATCGACATATGTTTCAGTCTCCTTTATGCGGGATATTTGTGTATTTCTATATATTAAATTACGCTCGGGTCAACAGTAATTTCAACGAAAAAATTAAAGTTTGGTCACTTTTGGTGCTCACGTCCCTATAGATGATTCACGACTAACCACACAATGGTCGTCACATTCTTCTTCTCTCTGTTCATTCGCTCAGAAAAGTGCGAGCGAAAAGAAGAAATGATTCCGGATCCAAGACTTCGTTAAAATGTTATGACTCTCCAAGACCTGCCTACGTATTTCTCGGTTAAATAACAAAAAAAGGCACAATACCGTGACTGGAACAATACACAAATAACCCGCATATACAAGAGAGGGGCTTACCACGACGTTTCGGTCCAACTTGGACCATTTACAAAGTCACACTAACAAAAAGAAGAGAAGGAGGGGCTTGTATAGAGGCCAGCCGTCCCTGTCTGCTGGCCTCCATATATACTCCCTCCTCCTCTTCTATATTCGGGTTATTTGTGTATTTCTCGGTTAACATTGGGAATTCGTTATACAACTCAAATCTTGTCTACTTTTGACTGAAATACAACACTTCACATATACACACAAATGAGAAAGTAAATATTATATAGACGGAAAGTGAAAGAGCGAGTACAAGGGATGTAAATATTTCGATCTCAGAGACTTCTGAAAATGACTTGAAATCGAAACAGATCTTTTCTGCCCCATGTTTGATTTCCCGACAATGGGGGAGTCACCTGCTACTTGATTAGTGTTTAACACTAATCAAGTAGCACCCATATGGGTGCAAGAACAATTTTAATAGTTAAATGGTCCAAGTCGGACAGAAAGGTCGTCGTAAGTTTCTCTTTTTTTTTTTTTTGTTCCAGTCACAGAATTCTGCCTTTTTATTCTTTATCTGTATTTTTCTAGCACCAAGGTCACCTTCAGCTGACACAAGAGAGTGAGACAAAAACATGTTTTACAGTGGATGTGGGAGGTCACATGACGATACTGGCATAGCGTTACATTGGTGTGTCAAAGATTCACGATGGGGGAGGAGCGGATCTTGGATCATCGAAGGTTACACGCTGCTCCACTCATTGTTCCGCCCCCCCACAACATCAATCTTGTACACACCGTGTAACGCCACCCCAGAACCCTCATGTAACCTCCCACGCCTCCATCCACTTTAAAAAAGAATTTCCTTATTTTTATGCTTCTTCTGAAGACGATCCCATTTGTGATTGAAATGTACAACTATTCTTCTGTTTTGTCTCAATACGCGTTATTTCTTTATTACAAGTCATTTGATTCACTTATATATATATATATATATAAATATATATATATATATATATATATATATATATATATAAATATATATATGCAAAATAACCACAGGGGAGATGAATGATAGCTGTAAGCCTTTCGTGTTGCAATCAACACATCAGGAGCTTGCAATGCTGCAAAAATACAGTAGGAAATCCAAGCAAATCCGTTCAGGGAAACGACTCTCTCCAGATGTGTTGATTGCAACAAGAAATGACTAGAGCTACCATTAAACTCCTGTGGTGATTTCGCATGTTTTTCGCGGTCGATCGCGATTGCACATAATGTCGTGCCGAATACGTAAAACGTGCGAGTTTAGATTAAATAGCAAAGCTCTTTTGTCGAATAGGGCAAGCGAAAATTTGCGTGTGCAATAATTTCGCAAAAAATCATCTGAACCTAACGAAAAAAAATATTGTGTTTGTTCATTATTAAATTATTGTAAGCCTATATAAAATATATTTAGTTGGATTAGGCTAAATTAAACTGCGCTTGTTATAATAAGGTTAGGTAAGTTTCCCAAGGTTCCTTTGGTACAAAATCCTTAATTATTATATTAAAATAAATGAAATAAATATATCTTTATATAATAATAATTATAATAATAGTAATAATAGTAATAATATATATATATATATATATATATATATATATATATATATATATATATATATATATATACTATTCCACTTCCATAAGCGTTTCTCTTATATTTCAGAATTTCATTCTTTTGCGATTTTTTTGCTGAAGACTGATGAGCCAGGAAAACATATGCTCTGTAATAAAGCCTTACATGATATTTTCCGTCCGAATTTTGTTACAAATATATCATCAAATATCGGAACCCATTTTTTTTACTTCCTCTTCCTTGTTATTAATGAAATAGCTGTGAGAAATCGGTGATTCTATGGTGTTCCTGTAACTGGGGTTTCTCGTGATCGTGCGTGCGCGCGTGTGTGTGTGTGTGTGTGTGTGTGTGTGTGTGTGTGTGTGTGTGTGTGTAACTGCCACAGAGCCAATTAGCGTGACAAACTCCGCACCCCGTGCTCTTCTTCCCCTTGCCCCCTGGCACTCTCTCCCTCAGGACACGGGGGAGCACCGTGGCACCTCCCTCTCGCTCCCGGGAAAACGAAAAACATATATATCTTGGTCGCCAGATTTCTATTTTGACACTTATGTATTCTTTTTCATTCTTTGATCATCAGAAGACGTCATTCTTTTTAAGAACCTTCAGTGTTAATACTGTGTTTTAATAGCAGTTACTCCCTTAATTTTGGTGTTAATATCATTACCTTTGTAATTAGGTAAATTTACACACTTGCGACTCAATGAGACTTTCCCTAGGACAACGTTTCGCCCACCAGGGATTTTGTCAGGCTGGTGAATACTTTATAATTGACACACTGTGTGTACATGCAGAGTTTTGGTCAGGGTGGTAGTGGTAATGGTGATGGTAGTGGTGGGTGCAGTAATACTAATAGTAGTGGTGGTAGTAGTAGTAGTAGTAGTAGTGGTGGTGGTAGTAGTAGTAGTAGTGGTGGTGGTAGTAGTAGTAGTAGTAGTGGTGGTGGTAGTAGTAGTAGTAGTTGTGGTGGTAGTAGTAGTAGTGGTGGTGGTAGTAGTAGTAATAATAGTAATGGTAGTAGTAGTAGTGGTAGTAGTAGTGGTAGTTGTAGTAGTAGTAGTAATAGTAGTAGTAACAGTAGTAGTAACAATAGTAGTAATATCAGTAATATCAGTGGTAGTAGTAGTGGTAGTTGTAGTAGTAGTAATAGTAGTAGTAATAGTAATAATATTAATAGTAATAATAGTAATAGTAATAATAGTAGTAATAATAGTAACAGTAGTAGTAATAGTAATAACAGTAGTAATAGTAATAATACTAGTAGTAATAGTAGTAGTAATAGTAATAACAGTAGTAATAGTAGTAGTAACAGTAGTAGTAACAATAGTAGTAATAGCAGTAATATCAGTGGTAGTAGTATTAACAAAAGCAGTAACAGTAAAATTTAAGTAGCAGTAATAGTAAAAGTAACAACAGTAATAATAAAAGTAATAACAGTAATAGTAATACTTAACAGTAATAGTAATACTTAACAGTAATAATAGTAACAATAATAGTAGGGATAGTAATAATGATAGTATAGTTGTGGTAGTAATAGTGGTAGTAGTAATACTGGTAATAGTGGCAGAGGTAATACTTGTAATAATGTTGGTATAATTACCATCAATATGTTAGGTAAAAGAACACAAAGTGCAACTAATGCATTATTTTATTGTGGCAACGTTTCGCTTTCCTGCGAAGCGTCGCCACAAATATATATATTATAAACATATATATTATATTATACATATAATATATACATTTAGGATGTGGTAAACCCATGTGGATGGGGTGTCATACAGCACCTGGGAAATGGGAGGCATCAGGTTCGATGGAAGGAAACGGAAGTACAAGTTTAAATCCTGGGTTTGTGAGTGCCTCTCCACCATCCAGGGTTATGTGGAAACACATTTTCATGTTAACCCATTTGAGGCTTAGTTCCTACGTCTTTTGAGAATTGGTATGGACTGGTAAAGCCAGTGGAAGGATTCTCTCAAACGATCAAATTCTTCACTGATTTATGATATAACCGAGTCACGTGAGGAAAAAAATATTCCATTTCTCAATAAATTGTCCATCTTCTCTTGCTTTGAAATATAAAGCTTAATTTTCCCTAACTGAAAACTATTAGTTCCAAGGAATGAAGGGAATATATGGAACCTTCCTTCGTTATGAGGGATAGAAAACATAGGAAATGCATTAGGAAGGGACGAGTGGCGGTCAACTCAGTATACTGATTTCAGTAAAGGTAAGACTGAACTCAAAAGATGAGGAAATAAGCCTCATTAGATGGGGATCCAAAGTTAGAATTCAGCCCACGCAGACAGTTACACACACACACTGGAAATATTCATTACAACAGGGAAAACAACAAGTAACTTTTCCTAGAGTTGTTTAGCACTGTTAATGGTCTCTTTGAACACTGATGTGGCCCTCATGCTTAGATAATCTTCGGGAATTGAAACAGAAGTTGATCTTTCAGGTGAAGTTAACACAAGCCTGAGTCTTTCAACTTTCCACCCACCATAACATACGCACACCTGTCTCAGCTTGTGCTGTGTATTAATTACAGGTGTAGGGAGCTATAATGAAAATTTATTTACTTTTTCCCTGCTTCTTCACTCTCTACTATGTCCATCTACCTCTTCAGTATCCATCTATTACTTTCTCACATTAACGTCATCACAAGAAATAAGTTTGCATAAACCTGTCTTCATTTGGAAAATGTTTTGCTCTGACTCGAGCTTCATAAAGTCTAGACTCGAGAAAGTAATACTTAAGTCTTAAAGCGGAACGTTGTTCCAATAATCTTGTCCTGTACATTAGTACTTTTGTTCATGTACCTGTGGACGAGATTCCCTTTAAAACCTTCGTGATCACTGTACCAGTTATACCATCCTATGCCATCTATTTCCGTCTCTTTCTCCCTAATATTTACCCCTCCTCTTAATAGCTCAAAAGATCTCTAATTGGCCTTCCCTCTCCTTCCTCCCCAACATTTCAGTTTATCATCGCACAGATCTACTAAACTTTAAAAACGCTCATAATCCAAATTGGTTGCGATTCTACGCATGATTCGCTAATGAATTACTTTTCGAACGAAGAGGATTATATCGCCTCTTGCGGTGTTTTGATTTAATTACCAAGATAAATATTTATCCACTTTATTGAAGCCAAATCCGACTACTTCACTGGTTAAAACTCTAGTTCTATTGTGACCTGAACAGTTCTGCTCACTATGGGAGTCTGAACAATTACAGTGAAGTGATTTCAACGTTGCATCATATATATATATATATATATATATATATATATATATATATATATATATATATATATATATATATATATATATATATATATATATATATATTTTTTTTTTTCAACAAGTCGGCCGTCTCCCACCGAGGAAGGGTGACCCAAAAAGAAAGAAAATACTTTCATCATCATTCAACACTTTCACCACACTCATACATAATCACTGTCTTTGCAGTGGCGCTCAGATACGACAGCTGAGAATAGTCCCTCCCAGCTGTCACTATCCCAGACCCCTCCTTTAAAGTGCAGGCATTGTACTTCCCATTTCCAGGACTCAAGTCCAACTAAATCAATTAACTGGTTTCCTGAATCCCTTCACAAAATGTTACCCTGCTCACACTCCAACAGCTCGTCAGGTCCCAAAACCATTCGTCTCCATTCACTCCTATCTAACACGCTCACACATGCTTGCTGGAAGTCCAAGCCCTTCGCCCACAAAACCTCCTTTACCCTCCCTCCAACCTTTTCTAGGACGACCCCTACCCCGCCTTCCTTCCCTACAGATTTATACGCTCTCCAAGTCATTCTACTTTGATCCACTCTCTCTAAATGACCAAACCACCTCAACAACCCCTCTTCAGCCCTCTGACAAATATTTTTAGTAACTCCACACCTTCTCCTAATTTCCACATTCCGAATTTTCTGCATAATATTTACACCACACATTGCCCTTAGACAGGACATCTCCACTGCCTCCAGCCTCCTCCTCACTGCAGCATTTGCAACCCATGCTTCACACCCATATAAGAGTGTTGGTACCACTATAATTTCGTACATTCTCTTCTTTGCCTCCATGGATAACGTTTTTTGTCTCCACAGATACCTCAACACACCACTCACCTTTTTTCCTTCATCAATTCTATGGTTAACCTCATCCTTCATAAACCCATCCGCTGACACGTCAACTCCCAAATATCTGAAAACATTTACTTCTTCCATAATCCCTCTCTCCAATGTGATATCCAATTTTTCTTTATTTAAATCGTTTGATACCCTCATCACCTTACTCTTATCTATGTTCACTTTCAACTTTCTACCTTTACACACCCTCCCAAACTCGTCCACTAACCTTTGCAACTTTTCTTTAGAATTTCCCATAAACACAGTATCATCAGCAAAAAGTAACTGTGTCAACTCCCATTTTGCATTTAATATCCCATAATTTAATCCCACCCCTTTCCACAACACCCTAGCATTTACTTCTTTTACAACCCCATCTATAAATATATTAAACAACCATGGTGACATTACACATCCCTGTCTAAGACCTACTTTTACCGGGAAGTAATCTCCCTCTCTCCTACACACCCTAACCTGAGCCTCACTATCCTCATAAAAATTCTTTACAGCCTTCAGTAACTTACTACCTATTCCATACACTTGCAACATTTGCCACATTGCTCCCCTATCCACTCTATCATATGCCTTTTCTAAATCCATAAATGCAATGAAAACTTTACCTTTATCTAAATACTGTTCACATATATGCTTCACTGTAAACACTTGATCTACACATCCCCTACCCACTCTAAAGCCTCCTTGCTCATCTGCAATCCTACTTCTGTCTTACCTCTAATTCTTTCAATAATAACCCTGCCATACACTTTACCTAGTATACTCAGTAAACTTATTCCCTATAATTCTTACAATCTCTTTTATCCCCTTCCTTTATATAACGGAACTATACATGCTCTCTGCCAATCCCTAGGTACCTTCCCTCTTTCATACATTTATTAAACAAAAATACCAACCACTCCAACACTATATCCCCTGCTTTTAACATTTCTGTCATGATCCCGTCAGTTTCAGCTGCTTTACCCCTTTCATTCTACGTAATGCCTCACGCACCTCCTCCACACTCACATCCTGCTCTTCTTCACTCCTAAACGATGTTGTACCTCCTGGCCAGTACATGAAATTACCGCCTCCTTTTTCATCGACATTTAAAAGTTCCTCAAAATATTCCCGCCATCTACCCAATACCTCCAGCTCCCCATCTACTAACTCCCTACTCTGTTTTTAACTGACAAATCCATTCGTTCCCTAGGCTTTCTTACCTTGTTTATCTCACTCCAAAATTTTTCTTGTTTTCAGCAAAATTTCTTGACAGAGCCTCTCCCATTCTTTCATCCGCTCTTCTTTTGCACTCTCTCACCACTCTCTTCACCTTTCTTTTACTCTCCATTTATTCTGCTCTTCTATTAACACTTCTGTTTTGTAAAAATCTTCATAAGCTACCTTTTTCTTTTATCACACCCTTTACTTCTTCATTCCACCACTCACTCCTCTTTCCTCCTGCACCCACCCTCCTATAACCACAAACTTCTGCCCACATTCTAATACTGCATTTTTAAAACTATCCCAACTCTCTTCAACCCCCCACTACTCCTACTTGCACTAGCCCACCTTTCTGCCAATAGTTGCTTATATCTCACCCTAACTTCCTCCTCCCTTAGTTTATACACTTTTACTCTCTCTTACTTGCTGTTGCCATTTTCTTTTGTCCCATCTACCTTTTACTCTAACTGTAGCTACAACCAAATAATGATCTGATATATCCGTTGCCCTCTATAAACATGTACATCCTGAAGCCTACTCACTCATCAACCTTTTATCCACCAATACATAATCCAACAAACTACTTTCCTTACGTGCTATATCATACCTTGTATATTTATTTATCCTCTTTTTCATAAAATATGTATTACTTATTACCAAACCTCTTTCTACACATAGCTCAATTAATGGTTCCCCATTTACATTTACCCCTGGCACCCCAAATTTACCTACTACTCCCTCCACAACATTTTTACCCACTTTAGCATTAAGATCCCCAACCACAATTACTCTCTCACTTGGTTCAAAACTCCCCACACACTCAACTCAGCATTTCCCAAAATCTCTCTCTCTCCTCTACACTTCTCTCTTCAGGTGCATAAACACTTACTATAACCCACTTTTCACATCCAACCTTTATTTTACTCTACATAATCCTTGAATTTATACATTTATATTCCCTGTTTACCTGCCATAACTGATTATTCAACATTATTGCCACTCCTTCTTTAGCTCTAACTCTATTTGAAACCCCTGACCTAATCCCATTTATTTCTCCGCACTGAAACTCTCCTACCCTTCAGCTTTGTCTATATATTTATTGTGTGTGTGTGTGTGTGTGTGTGTGTGTGTGTACTCACTCACCTAGTTGTGGTTGCAGGGGTCGAGTCAAAGCTCCTGGCCCCGCCTCTTCACTGGCCGCTACTGGGTCACTCTCCCTGCGCCATGAGCTTTATCATACCTCTGCTTAAAGCTATGTATAGAGCCTGCCTCCACTACATCGCTTCCTAAACTATTCCACTTCCCGACAACTCTGTGACTGAAGAAATACTTCCTAACATCTCTGTGATTCATCTGAGTCTTCAACTTCCATCTGTGTCCCCTTGTTGTTGTGTCCCATCTCTGGAACATTCTGTCTCTGTCCACTTTGTCAATTCCTCTCAGTATCTTATATGTTGTTATCATGTCTCCCTATCTCCCTGTCCTCCAGTGTCGTCAGGTCGATTTCCTTAACCTCCCTCGTAGGACATACCCCTTAGCCGGGACTAGTCTTGTTGCAAACCTTTGCACTTTCTCGAGCTTCTTCACATGCTTGGCTAGGTGGGTTCCAAACTGGTGCTGCATACCCAATATGGGCCTAACGTACAGTGTACAGGGTCCTGAACGATTCTTTATTAAGATGTCGGAATGCTGTTCTAGGTTTGCTAGGCGCCCATATGCTGCAGCAGTTATTTGGTTGATGTGCGCCTCGGGAGATGTGTCTGGTGTTATACTCACCCAAGATCTTTTTCCTTGATTGAGGTTTGCAGTCTCTGGCCCCTAGGCTGTACTCCGTCTGCGGTCTTCTTTGCCCTTCCCCAATTTTTCATGACTTGCACTGTGGGGTTGAACTCCAGGAGCCAGTTGCTGGACCAGGCTTGCAGGCTGTCCAGATCCCTTGTAGTTCTGCCTGGTCCTCGTCCGATTGAATTCTTCATCAACTTCACATCATCTGCAAACAGGGACACTTCGAGTCTATTCCTTCCGTCATGTCGTCACAAATACCAGAAACAGCACTGGTCCCAGGACTGACCCCTGTGGAACCCGCTCGTCACCGGCGCCCACTCTGACACCTCGCCACGTACCATGACTCGCTGCTGTCTCCTGACAGGTATTCCCTGATCCAATGTAGTGCCTTCCCTGTTACCCCTGCCTGGTCCTCCAGCTTTGCACACTCTTGTGTGGAACTGTGTCAAACGCCTTCTTACAATCCAAGAATATGCAATCTACCCACCCCTCTCTCTTGCCTTATCGCTGTCACCCTGTCGAGAACTCCAGTAGGTTTGTGACACAGGATTTCCGTCCTGAAACGTGTTGGCCGTCGTTGATAAGCTCATTCCTTTCTAGGTGCTCAACCACCCTTCTCCTGACTATCTTCTCCATGACCTTGCATACAATACATGTCAGTGACACTGGTCTGTAGTTTAGTGCTACGTTCCTGTCTCCTTTTTTAAAAATTGGAACTACATTTGCTGTCTTCCAAACCTCAGGTAGTTGCCCTGTTTCGATAGATGTGTTGAAGATCGTTGTTAGGGTACACATAGCTCCTCTGCTCCCTCTCAGGACCCATGGAGAGATGTTATCTGGCCCCATCGCCTTTGAAGTATCTAGCTCGCTTAGTAGCCTCTTCACTTCCTCCTCATTTGTGTGTATTGTGTCCAGCACTTGATGGTGTACCCTACCTCTCCTCCTTTCTGAGGCCCTTCTATCTCCTCTGTGAACACCTCTTGAATCTCATGTTGAGCTCCTCACACACTTCCCGGTCATTTCTTGTGACCTCCCTCCTACCTTCCTCAGCCTGATCACCTGGTCCTTGACTGTTGTTCCTCCTGATGTGGCTGTACAGCAGCTTTGGGTCAGATTTGGCTTTCGCTGCTATGTCATTCTCGTACTGTCTTTGGGCCTCCTTCTGATCTGTGCATATTCATTTCTGGCTCTACGACTGCTCTCCTTATTCTCCGGGGTTCTTTGCCTTCTGTACCTCTTCCATTCCCTTGCACACTTGGTTTTGGCTTCCTGCACCTTTGGGTGAACCATGGGCTCATCCTGTCTTTTCGCTTCTCCTGTTACCCTTGGGTATAAACTCTCCTCAGCTTCCTTGCAAATTGTTGTCAATATTCCATCATCTCGTCTACTGACTTCCTGCCATCTCTCTGTCCCACTGAACTCTGTGCAGGAAGTTCCTCATGCCCACATAGTCACCTTTCTTGTAGTTTGGCTTCATTTGTGCAGCCCTTCCTGCTTCCCCTCCACTTGTAACTCTACTATGTATTCGAAACTTAGAACCATATGATCACTGGCCCAAGGGGGCTTTCATGTGTGATGTCCTCAATATCTGCACTACTAGGGTGAATACTAGGTCCAGTCTCGCTGGTTCGTCATTTCCTCTCTCTGGTAGTGTCCCTTACGTGTTGGTACATGAGATTTTCCAGTACCACCTCCAGCATCTTAGCCCTCCACGTTTCTTGGCCCCATGTGGCTCCAAGTTCTCCCAATCAATTTCCTTATGGTTGAAGTCACCCATGATCAGTAGTTTGCCCGCTCGGAGCCCTTCTGGCCACTTCTGCCAGAGTGTCAATCATCGCTCTGTTACTTCATCATACTCTTGCCTTGGCCTCCTGCTGTTCTGTGGTGGGTTATACATCACTGCAATTACCACCTTGGGACCTCCAGACTGTAGCATCCCTACTATGTAATCCCCAGCTTCTCCTCCGTCTCCTCCTTCCATCTCGTCAAAATCCCATCGGTTTTTGATCAGCAGTGCCACTCCTCCACCCCTCTGTTCCTCTGTCTTTCCTCAGGATCTGGTATCCCATTGGAAAGATGGCATCTGTTATCATACCTGTGAGCTTGGTTTCTGTGAGAGCTATTATGTCCGGTGATGCCTCTTTGACTCTTTCGTGCCACTCCTCCCACTTATGTGTTATTCCATCAGCCTTGGTGTACCATACCTTCAGTTTCCTCTCTACTACTGTGTTTTGGGGGTCTGTGAGGGTGGGGACCTGGTGGTGTACTGTGGGATTCTATAGTGGAGTGTTGGGTGGGGCTGAGATTGTTGGTTGTAGTTTGTGTTGGGATAGTGTGCTTGGTTGTTGGGTGTTTGGGATGGTTCTGTGTGTGCTTGTTCTTGTTGCTCCGCCCTGCTCTGGTTGTCCTCTACTGATTCTGTCCTTGTCCCTCCTCCTCGCTCCTTTCGCCTTTGTGTCCTCTCCCTCAGCTGCTGTCGTGTGTGTCGTGTCTGTGTGTGTGTGTGTGTGTGTGTGCGTGCGTGTCTCCATGCGTGTGTGTGTCCGTCTATATCTGTGTGTGTCTGTATGTATGTGTGTGTGTGTGTACTCACCTAGTTGTGGTTGCAGGGGTCGAGTCATAGCTCCTGGTCGGTGTGTGTGTGTGTGTTGTGTGTGTGTGTGTGTGTTTATGTGTGTGTGTGTTTATGTGTGTGTGTGTTTGTGTGTGTGTTTGTGTTTGTGTTTGTGTGTGTGTTTGTGTGTGTGTTTGTGTGTGTGTTTGTGTGTGTGTTTGTTTGTGTGTGTTTGTGTTTGTTTGTTTGTGTTTGTGTGTGTTTGTGTGTCTGTTTTCACCTATTTCTACTCACCTATTTGCGGTTGCTCCTGGCTCCGCCTCTTCGCTAATCGCTACTAGGTCCACTCTCTCCCAGCTCCAAGAGCTTCATCGTAGCTCTTCTGAAAGCTATGTATGGACCCACTACATCAACCTCCAGATTATTCCACTTCCTGATAACTCTACGACTGAAGAAATACTTCCTAACATCCCTGTGGCTCATCTGAGTTAACTTCCTGGTAAGACCCCTTGTTGCTGTGTCATATCTCTGAAACATTCTTTCCCTATCCACATAGTCAATTCCTCTTAGTACTTTATATGTCGTTATCATGTCTTTTCTATCCCTCCTGTACTCCTGTATCGTCAGGCTGATTTCCCTTTAGGACTAGTCTTGTTGCAAACCTTTCTCTAATTTCTTGACGTGTTTGACCGTATGTGGGTTCCATTCTGGTACTGCATATTCCAATATGGGCCTGACGTACACGGTGTACAGTGTCTTGAATGAATCCTTAGTCCGGTGTGGAAACGCTATTCTTAGGTTTGCCAGGCACCCGTATGCTGCAGCAGTTATTTGGTTGATGTGCGCCTCAGATGTGTTCTGTATGATACTCACCCCAAGATCCTTTTCTTTGAGCGAGGTTTGCAGCCTGTGGCCCCCAAGCCTGTACTCTGTCTGCGGTCTTCTTTGACCTTCCCCAATCTTCATGACATTGTACTTGGTGGGGTTAAACTCAAGGAGCCAGTTGCTGGATCAGGCCTGCAGCCAGTCCAGATCCCTTTCTAGTACTACCTGTTCCTCATCCGTTTGAATTCACCTCATTAGCTTCACATCGTCTACAAAGAGGGACACCTCTGAATCTATCCCGTCCGTCATGTCATTCACATATACCAGTAACACCACCTTGAGAACCCGTTGTCAAGGAGCTCCAACTAAGACAACTCGTCATGTAACGTTACTCGTTGTTTCAATCCTGTCAGGTGTTCTCAGATCCATTGCAGTGCTTTTTCTGTTATACTTGCCTGCTTCTCTAGCTTTTGTACTAATCTTTTGGGAACGGTAGAAAGCCTACTTACAGTCAAGAACATGCAATCTACCACCCGTCTCTCTCCTGTCTTATTTCTGTCACGTTGTCGCAAAACTTCAGTTGGTTTGTGACAGGATTTTCTTTCCCTGAAACCTTGCTGGTTGTGTATAATAGAACCTTTGGGGCCCACCAGTCTTTCTGATAAGCTTTCTATTACTTTGAGTGTGTGTGTGTGTGTGTGTGTGTGTGTGTGTGTGTGTGTGTGTGTGTGTGTGTGTGTGTGTGTGTGTGTGGTGTTTGTGTTTTTGGGTAAAGTCTTTGCTTGCAAACAAGGAGTTTAACAAAACAAGTAGAGGGATAAGCATCAACCCGAGAGCAATCAAACTCTTCCACCCGTGTGAACTTTATTGTCTCATAATTGTATTCATGGGACCCATATCTTTAATTTTGGTTGTCTTATCGATGTTCAATTTTAAAGGATTCAACCTACTTTAACAGATACTAAAGGAAACCTTACAGGAATAAGAACTATTAAGAAACACAGAATAGTGTACACAAGTGAGTAGTAGTAAAACTTATCTTAGAAGTTCACTGCAGGAAGAGCTCAACATGCTATAAGAGTGCAAAAGTTTAAGTCTTTTCATTTTACACTATAGTCTGCATGGTTTATTTTGTAGTAAAATCATTCTAATGACACTAGTGAGTGTTTGTTATTGCTAAGTGAACTCTCTTATACAATTCTCTTCTCTTCTCTCTATCTCTCTCCTGTTTTATCTACGTATATAAACATATTCTATCAAACTTCATTGGTTTCCTTCCCTTTCACACTCACACTGCCCTCAATACCTCCCCAAGAAGCAGTGTCTCCTCCTCTTTCCTCACGGTGGCCACTAATGAGGCGCCTGCTTGCTTACTCAGCTCTCAGGATAACAGGCACTTAAAAACTGCAGCTTTTAATTAAGGTTGACTTTATCGGCACCAGCGATGGTGCCAGTCTGGCTGAGGCCAAAATCTCAGCCTGGCAACACTTACTTTAAGCCCTTGACGCATGATGGGCAGGATACGATTATACAGACAAGTGTAATTAGTTAAATGAGAAAAAAAAGGTAAAATGAGACTGGGTTACGCAGACTGACGATTGAACAATTTCCCAAAGGGGAAAATTTATCTTTTTTTTATATTTCGGTTTAGGGGAAATTTACGGTGCAATTAATTTAAGGGTTTTAGAGAAATAGCCTCTTGAATTATATTCAATAAATGTAGATTGAGTTTATTTAGTCTCGCCAGTTCTCATAAAAAATACAATTTAAGATGCCTTCTTTTTCATTTTTTAATATATAACTTTAAAATTAATAAAGGCTTCCCAAGAAATGTTAAATGCGGCTAAAATTAAGGTAAAACTACTTTTGACAATGTTGCATTTATATAACAAGAACTGCTATCCTGAGTTCACTGCTGGGCCCCATCCTTCAAGGAGGAGAGGGGAAAGGGGTTTCCCAAGGCTGGAAGGGAGCCCCGAATAAAAAAACTGAGCTCCCTTTTTCCTTTCCATGGATCAAAGGATTGTCTGCTTTCCCCCGGATTCTGTATGACCCAACGAATGAAAAAAAGAGGAAGACGAAGAAAATAAAAAGATGAAGGGGGGGGGAGGTAAAATTTAAAAAACCCCTTAAAATTTGGGGTCGCCCAGGACCATTATCGAATTCAATTGAGAAAAAATAGGAGGAAACCGAAGACGGCCAGGAAAAAAAAGGGGGACATTGCCCGAATCAAGCGTCGTAAACAGTCATCAACACCCAGGCCCCTTTTTACTGCTAGGCGAACAAAAAAAATTTTTTTAAAATTGGGGAAAATTTTTTCACAAAACCCAAAAAAAGTTTGGGTTTTAGAAGAGAAAGGGGGGGAATTTTTCCATTGATCCCCACTCTTTTATATTTTATGTAAAACATTTCGTGTTTGGGAGAAATATGGGTAAAAAATTTTATAGACTTTGGATCATACAAATTAGAGACGGGGTTTATTACCTTTATAATATACAGGGGGAAATTTGGGGAAATTTTCCCCCGATGGTCATAGTATTTGGAAAAAAAAATCAGGGGAAACCCTGCCCCCCCGGGATATGAAACCATGGTGCAAGGCGGGTTGGGAAATTTTCCCCAGGAGGGTTAAAAAAGTTTTAAAAAGGGAAAAAGGTTTTTGATTTATGATTCGTGCGGGTATCATAGTGTCTTTTTGGGGGAAGTGGGAGGGGGTGGTTTCGGGGGTTTTGGGGAGTTGGAGTGAAAAAAAATTAACATTTATGAAAGGATTCAGGAAAACAGATTACCCACTAGTCCTGAGGTGGGAAGTACAGTGACTGCACTTTTGAGGGTGGGGGGGTGTCACAGGTGGGGAAAATCACTTGAACTGAAACATCTGTATTCTGACACGTCAGCTACTGAATGAATAAGGGGGAATACATGTTTTTCCCCTTACGTCAGATTTGGGGGGGGATTCCACAAAAAAAAAAAAAAAATATTAAACAATAAAAATATATTCCCCAGCGGCGGCCCCGATAAAAAATTTTTTTACAAAAATTTTTTCCCGCAAAATAAAAAAAAAAATTAATTAAATTTAGAGTTATATCTGGTGGTTACTGTGCTCATGCTTTTTGGGCCTATTTTTTTTTTGCTTCTTCAATGAATCACATTTTTTCAGAATATATTTTTTTCCTTTCCCCAAAGCATGGTTTTAATATTAAGAATTTGGGATATTGATATCATGTTGGGAAAAGGGGGGGTGTAAAAAGAGAAAGAATTGACAATAAATGTTTAGAATAAGAGAAAGGCGAAATATTCCTTTAATCTGGCAAGGAGACTTAACCCCGAACCTTGGGGAAAAATAAAATGCTTTTACCAGTACCCCCTGGGGTTTAAAACCTGCATGGGGGGTGGGGGGGAAAAACGAAAGCCACCGCCTGAAACTGGCTGCCTTTTCCCCAAAAAGTCAGGGTTTGCCCCAAGGATTTAAAACCGTGTGGTACGGTGGTAGAGCACCCCTACCTTGTTCCCGGTCGAGGGCCCCAGTTTTCCCTCGGCCTGGATTTTGTTTGTGAATAAAAAAATATATATATATTTTATTTTATTTTATTATTTTTTATTAAACACGGTTCCCCCCCAAAAGGGGGGGGGGGGGAAAAAAAAATTTTTCATCATTCACCCATCACTGTCTTGCCAGGGGGTGCTTTTTTTTCTACGTTATAAAACTGCAACATTTCACCCCTCCTTTTAGAGTGCCGGCACTGTATTCCCATTCCAGAATCAAGTCCGGCCTGCCGGTTTCCCCCCAAACCCCCTTTTTTTAAAAGTTACTTTGCTCACACTCCAACAGCACGTCAAGTATTAAAAAAAATTCCCCATTCCTCCCCATCAAATACGCTTTACACATGCTTGTTGGGAAAACCA
>WNWK01007762.1:0-90840 GCA_009830355.1 Cherax destructor
CAAGCACTTATAAGTTAAATAACGTAGAACTTAGCCATACAGATTGCGCAAAGGACTTGGGGGTTATGGTAAGCAGCAACCTTAAACCAAGACAGCAATGCCTAAGCGTACTTAATAAGGCAAACAGATTACTGGGATTTATATCAAGAAGTGTAAGCAACAGAAGTCCAGAGGTTATGCTTTATACATCGTTAGTAAGGCTCACCTAGATTACGCAGCTCAGTTCTGGTCTCCATATTACAGAATGGATATTAATTCTTTAGAAAACATTCAGCGTAGAATGACAAAATTAATACATAGCATTAGAAATTTTCCGTATGAAGAAAGATTGAAGACCCTAAAATTACATTCACTTGTGGGACGAAGAATGAGGGGTGACATGATCGAGGTATACAAGTGGAAAATGGGTATTAACAAAGGGGATATAAATAAGGTCTTGAGGATATCTCTCCAAGAGAGAACCCGCAATAATGGATTCAAATTAGTAAGTTTAGATTTAGAAAGGATATAGGAAAGTATTGTGAATGAATGGTTCAGAGAACCGACGAGTTGGTAAATCAATCTTGAATAGACTGACAACATCGACTCAAGATTGAGGGACTGACAACCTCACACTCCTCCTGTTCTTCACGATTCTCCTTTGTATGGACTGATGAAGCCACTGTGTGGCGAAACGTTTCCTCAATAAAGATACCCAAGTGTTGCATATGTGTCTAATTTACCAGGAAAGTATTGGTTTGGAAATAGGGTAGTTGATGAGTGGAACAGTCTGCCTATTAGGGTTATTGAAGCAAGGACCTTGGGTAGTTTCAAATTTAGGTTGGATAAATTCATGAGTGAGAGGGGTTGGATTTGAGTGGGACTCGCGCATGAGTAAATAGAATTATCAAAGCTTATTTCTTGGTTAGCATTGAAGATTAGGTTGAACAAATATTCTGTTAGTGGGATGGAATGTGAAGGACCTGCCTAGTATGAGTAAACAGGCCTGGATGGAAATAAATGGTATAAAATACCGACACAATGGAAAAATAAACACATAAGCAGTATAATGTGATCCTTTATTGACAACGTTTCGCCCACGCAGTGGGCTTTATCGAGTCACAGACAGATCTACTGCAGTATAACTCTGCAGTATCTGCTGCAGTATAACTCCTTTCTTATGTTCTTATAAGATTCCCTGTAAAATATGCGATAAAGTTTATTACGGTCAAACTGGCAAAAGTCTTGAACTAAGAATAAAACAACATAAATATAGCATTAGAACTGGACAAGATTCTAATGCTCTATTTATTCATGTGAGAGATTTTAACCATCCAATTGATTTTCAAAATGCTGAGAAAATTGTATCAAGCAATTCCATGGTTGAGAGGAATATAATAGAATCATGTTTCATAAAAAGTAGTTTTGAAAATAATATGAATATTTCTTTTGGTTTATACAAATTGGATTCATTTATAATTAATAAAATTTGGGAAGAATTTAATGATAAATTGGACTAATCTTAATTCTTGGGAAGAGTTTCAGGTCCTTTCTTATGTTCCTCTTCACAGAGTCGTGCGATGTTACGCTACTGTGAGGTGTAGTCTTTGTTAGTGTGATGTGACTGTGAGGTGTAGTCTTGCCCCTTTATAAGCCTTCTTGTCATGTTTCCATTTATAGTTCCTTGATAACGTGAGTAGTCACGAAAGTGCTTGGAATTCCTCTATTTTTCATAGTGGTTGTCTTGCATATATATATATATATATATATATATATATATATATATATATATATATATATATATATATATATATATATATATATATATATATATATATATATATATATATAATATATATTATATATGCAAGGGCTAGTAACCCCTTCTCCTGTATACATTACTAAAGTTAAAAAGAAAAACTTTTGTTTTTCTCTTTGGGCCACCCCGCCTTGGTGGAACACGGCTGATTCCCACCAAGGCAGGGTGGCCCGAAAAAGAAAAACTTTTATCATCATTCATTCACATTGCACTGCAGTTATAAAACTGCAACATTAACACCCCTCCTTCAGAGTGCAGACACTGTACTTCTGATCTCCAGGACTCAAGTCCGGCTTGCCGGTTTCCCTGAATCCCTTCATAAATGTTACTTTGCTCACACTCCAACAGCACGTCAAGTATTAAAAACCATTTGTCTCCATTCACGCCTATCAAATACGCTCACGCATGCTTGCTTGAAGTCCAAGCCCCTCGCACACAAAACCTCCTTTACTCCCTCCCTCTAACCTTTCATAGGCCGACCCCTACCCTGCCTTCCCTCCACTACAGATTTATACACTCTCGAAGTCATTTTGTTTCGTTCCATTCTCTCTACATGTCCGAAACACCTCAACAACCCCTCGTCAGCCTTCTGTGTATTCTGAATAATAGTTTTGGTAATCCCGCACCTCCTCCTAATTTCCAAACTCCGAATTCTCTGTTTATGTTCACACCACACATTGACCTCAGACATGACATCTCCACTGCCTCCAGCCTTCTACTTGTTGCAACATTCATCACCCATGCTTCACACCCATATAAGAGCGTTGGTATAACTATACTCTCATACATTCCCCTCTTTACTTCCATGGACAAAGTTCTTTGTCTCCACAGACTCCGAAGTGCACCACTCACCCTTTTCCCTTCATCAATTCTATGATTCACTTTATCCTTCATAGACCCATCTGCTGACATGTCCACTCCTAAATATCTGAATACATTCACCTCCTCCATACTCTCTCCCTCCAATCTGATATCCAATCTTTCGTCACCTAATCTTTTTGTTATCCTCATCACCTTACTCTTTCCTATATTCACTATCAATTTTCTTTTTACATACCCTACCAAATTCATCCACCAACCTCTGCAACTTCTCTTCAGAATGTCCCAAAAGCACAGTGTCATCAGCAAAAAGCAACTGTGACAACTCCCACTTTGTATTTGATTCTTTATTTTTTAAACCCACACCTCTTGCATTCACTTATCTTACATCCCCATCTATAAATATATTGAACAAGCGCGGTGACATCAAATATCCTTGTCAAAGGCCTACTTTTACTGGGAAATAATCTCCCTCTCTCCTACACTAACCTGAGCCTCACTATCCTCATAAAAAGTCTTCACTGCTTTCAGTAACCTACCTCCTATTCAATACACCTGCAACATCTGCCACATTGCCTCCCTATCTAAATCCATAAATGCCACAAAAACCTCTTTATCATTATCTAAATACTGTTCACCTATATGTTTCACTGTAAACACTTGTTCTACACATCTCCTACCTTTCCTAAAGCCCCCTTGTTCATCTGCTATCCTGCTCTCCGTCTTACTCTTAATTATTTCAATAATAACTCTACCATACACTTTACCAGGTATAATTTTTGCACTCTTTTGTCCCCTTTGCCTTTATACAAAGGAACTATACACTCTAAAACTATATCCCCACCTGCTTTTAACATTTCTATCTTTATCCCATCAATCCCAGCTGCCTTATCCCCTTTCATTCTACCCACTGTTTCACGAACCGCCACCCTCCATCCACATCCACCCTCCCCCCACCTCCATCCTCCCTCCACCTCCTCCCTCCCTTCCTCCACCGCCACCCTCCCTCCACAGCCATCAACATGTCAACTGTCTCTCCAAGACTGGCCATCAACGGGTCAACTGTCTTTCCAAGACTGGCCATCAACGGGTCAACTGTCTTTCCAAGACTGGCCATCAGCGGGTCAACTGTCTCTTCAAGACTGGCCATCAACGGGTCAACTGTCTCTCCAAGACTGGCCATCAACGGGTCAACTGTCTCTCCAAGACTGGCCATCAGCGGGTCAACTGTCTCTCCAAGACTGGCCATCAGCGGGTCAACTGTCTCCAAGACTGGCCATCAACGGGTCAACTGTCTTTCCAAGAATGGCCATCAGCGGGTCAACTGTCTCTCCAAGACTGGCCATCAGCGGGTCAACTGTCTCTCCAAGACTGGCCATCAACGGGTCAACTGTCTCTCCAAGACTGACCATCAACGGGTCAACTGTCTCTCCAAGACTGGCCATCAGCGGGTCAACTGTCTCTCCAAGACTGGCCATCAACGGGTCAACTGTCTCTCCAAGACTGGCCATCAACGGGTCAACTGTCTCTCCAAGACTGGCCATCAACGGGTCAACTGTCTCTCCAAGACTGGCCATCAGCGGGTCAACTGTCTCTCCAAGACTGGCCATCAGCGGGTCAACTGTCTCTCCAAGACTGGCCATCAACGGGTCAACTGTCTCTCCAAGACTGGCCATCAACGGGTCAACTGTCTCTCCAAGACTGGCCATCAGCGGGTCAACTGTCTCTCCAAGACTGGCCATCAACGGGTCAACTGTCTCTCCAAGACTGGCCATCAACGGGTCAACTGTCTCTCCAAGACTGGCCATCAGCGGGTCAACTGTCTCTCCAAGAGAGGCTGCCACGACTCTCCTCCAGTATTGAACGATGCCCACAGGTTCTTTTTTATTTTTTTCCAGTAACCACTATTTTCAATCCTTATGAAGTCTCACCTCTAATGTTGCTACATCTTCGCGATCTTTGACACTTCCTTCAGAACCTCAATGACTATAATCCAGCAGTTACCAAGTCTCCATACCAAACTATTTCTCCTTCGTGATTAACTTTTGCTATGATTCATCTTGCATCTGTGACAGTTTTGGAACCCTCGCCCCCCCACATCATCTACCACTGTCACTGTCCTCTGTCCCGAAAGCCGATTCTTTTATATCATAAGACAATTCCTCTCCATCTCTTCCCATTTTGGAAAGTGCCGATGTTTCGCCACTCTCGGCTCCATCTACCTCTTCTACTACATCTACCTCTTCTACTACATGGGTCACACTACTTGTCACTTGAGAGAATTTACGCTATATCGACTTTTATTTGGAGAGAGAACGCCAGTGATGGAGGTAGATCAACCTCCTCTTACCTCACCCTCCATTAACCCCCTACATCCTCCTCCTATGGTTACCCACGATTCCCATATTACTAATTTACCACTGTCCCATACACCGAAGCTGATAGCCACTATCTGCTTTCTGAGGCCACTGTTTTACCCGTCACAAATAATGGCGATATTACATTGAATATGAGAAATACAAAGGAATTATGGCATAGCTCCCCCCATTATGTTTTAGTTTACAAGAATCTAAATTACGTTTAATATCCGGAATTCCTTTCTCTAGCTATGTTTTATGACTATCACATTATCCTTTATCCCGACGAGACATGCCACTAACACTTTGATTTTCAGTTTGTACTTCACTTTGCTATACTGAATCACAAGTCTGTTTATGGGTGTGCTACATAATCTTCTCTTTATATTCCCCTTCACGCTTGTTATCTATGTTGCATGTAAAAATTCTGATTTCTTTCTTACCTACGCCTTCCCATTTATCATTCATTTTTAATGTTCATCCTTTTCTCTGGGGAGGGTCTCAGCAACTCTCGCGGGGAGCCTCTTCTTGTCTTGTATAGGTCCTTGTCTTATATAGGTCCTTGTCTTATATAGGTCCTTGTCATATATAGGTCCTTGTCATATATAGGTCCTTGTCATATATAGGTCCTTGTCTTATATAGGTCCTTGTCTTATATAGGTCCTTGTCTTATATAGGTCCTTGTCTTATATAGGTCCTTGTCTTATATAGGTCCTTGTCTTATATAGGTCTTTGTCTTATATAGATCCTTGTCTTATATAGATCCTTGTCTTATATAGGTCCTTGACTTATATAGATCCTTGTACATAGATCCTTGTCATGAAAAATCCCTGAAACAATATTCGATCCTTTATAGCTCTTCCTCTATGCTCTTCTATAATGCTGGAATTTGATTGGTCATTGTTAAATGATCATGACAACGATCATTTCCCCCTTCGTGTCTCGTTTTAACACCTGAATTTCTTGTCCCCCGTTGACAGTTTACGAGATAAGATGTTATTCACGCTATGTATCTTTTCCTGGTGTAACATTTTATTCCTCCTTAGCAGACGAGTTGTATTACAAATAAAGAAGCATTTGTAATTAAACGACTGTTTGGGATACTAAGTAAAATATCGTATTTCAGATTTTTATTATATTAAATATATATTATTAATATAAAAGCATATAATCTGAATAAAAACAATCTAATAATCTGTGTAAAAACCTATTTACACAAAACCACAGTACAAGATAAAAGTCACAAGTAAAATAGAGTATTCGGTGTAGTGTCAAGTCGCTGCCATCTTCTAGTGTCACGCAGGACACTACCACACCTTGTCATGAAACTCCTTCTCCACCGTGTCCTCAGACACCCTTGTCTCTGTCTTATGGCACGCCTTCTCACGGGGTCCCATGACACCCGTTCTCTGTGTCACATGACACGCCCCCGGTGTCACCCGACACGCCTTCTCTTCTGTGTCACACGACACCTTTCTCTCTGTGCACATAAGACACCTTCCCTGTGTCACACGACACCGTCTCTGTGTCTCACGACACGCCCCCTATAACATGAACTCATCTCTAATTAAGCCTTTTCACCGCGTTATGACACATCAAACACACGACTCTTAACTTGTGTCGTGCCATCGTCACAAACTCTCTCTGACTACACCACTAAATACCTTGACACTTCGTGTAACATTACCAGTGTCACACAAGACGCCATAACATAAGTGTCACACAAGACACCATAACATAAGTGTCACACAAGACACCATAACATAAGTGTCACACAAGACACCATAACATAAGTGTCACACAAGACGCCATAACATAAGTGTCACACAAGACACCATAACATAAGTGTCACACAATGTCAGTTCCCAGAGTTTCGGTTAAACAGAAAATGTGGCCCTTCGTGGATTCCTGACTGCGCTTGCACTATGTGTTTACACGGCACTTCATGAGGCCAGTGACATTACAACACAACTATAAACTTGTTTCTATGTTTCAAGCAAGCAGGTGTGAATGACTGCTGTTATATAGAAAGCAATGCGAACTTGCTGTAATACTTGTGTCCTATGTAACTACCACTGCTACTATGTAACTACCACTACTACTATGTAACTACCACTACTACTATGTAACTACCACTACTACTATGTAACTACCACTACTACTATGTAACTACCACTACTACTATGTAACTACCACTACTACTATGTAACTACCACTTCTACTATGTAACTACCACTACTACTATGTAACTACCACTACTACTATGTAACTACCACTACTACTATGTAACTACCACTACTACTATGTAACTACCACTACTACTATGTAACTACCACTACTATTGTGTTCACGGTTTGGAATAAAAAAAAGTATGAAAGTTGGCCTACAAGTACTTTACGGACCGTCCTCCCATTCTTAGTTGCTAACGTAAGCGATGTACAACTCGTTGCATTCGCTACAATTGTTAGATTTCACATTATCCGTGTATGCTAAATTCTACATCTCATAACTTCAGTCAGTATCTGAGAAGTCCATCCCATCAATACTTACCTCTAACATCGGAGAACCATTTAATGTGACCTTCGAACTAGACAAACTTGCATCAACGCTGCAGCATGTAAAAACAACAACTGGGCTTTAGAACATCAATGTCCATATGCACTAATATTCTTAGATGTATTTAATTGTGTTTGTTTGGTTCAAACGAAAACTGACATTGTCCTACCTTAAGTCAAGACTTCACGTTATAAACGCGTCGATGTTACAAGCACAATTTTTAAGTTGCTGGAACATTTAGTTAACAAACGTTTAGTATGGCATATTGTACCTGCATACACTAACATACACGTATCTATATTTTTATTATGATGCATTAGAATTTTATGACATGTCTGCACTACTACTACTACAGCACTCTCCTTGGTGCTCCTCTTGGGCCCAATGCCATCGATCTCATCCTAGAAAAAAAATCTCAGACCTCAGGACGTTGGATGGCAGGATGAAAGACATCGCTACACAATGATGCCTTCTACCTACTCACCAGGTGCCTGTCAATCCCAAAACTTACCTACTTCCTGAGATGCTTCCCGGCCTTCAGCATTCCGAAACTCAAGGAAGATGACTCTCTAGAGAGTGGAGTGTATTGAATCTTTTCCTTGAAGATGGACAATGGTTGCAAGCCTCACTTCCAGTCAGGCTTGGGGGGCTGGGAGTACACAAATCCTCCCAGACTGCCCTACCAGCTTTCCTATCCTCTTCCATAGCATCAAATGAGTTAATAAAACAAACTCTTCCGGACAACCTCAGTGACTCAGGAATACAGGACCCTAGCTACGCCAGTGCCATCACTGAATGGGGGACTCTTGCTGCTCCAGCACCAAAACCTAGTGCAGCACTGGCCTACAAACAGTCAAGTTGGGATGGTCCCATTGCTGAAAAGGTGCTTGCCAACGCGCTTAGGGCTGTAACATCAGACAGGGAGACTGCCCGTCTCCAACCTGTGAGTGTACATCATTCCGGGGACTTCCTCCAAACAGTTCCCATTTTGGCAATGGGAACACGCCTCGACCCTAAGACCCTCCGTATTGCAGTGGCTCTCCGCCTTGCTGCCCCAATTCACACGGAATTTACGTGTATTTGCGGCGATGCGCAAGCCGCCCAATATGGTCTACATGGTCTTAACTGTTCCAAAACCAAGGGCTGGCATGCAAGACACAATGAAGTCAATGACATTATAAAGCGAACCCTTGCTACAGCTGGATGCCCAGCCGAGAGAGAGCCTCGATCACTAGAAGCCAACAATACCCCTAACCCAGCAAACCGCCCCGACGGGATCACCATCTATCCTTGGAAGAATGGCAGTCTCTTAGCATGGGACTATACCTGTGTGTCGACGCTGGCTGACACCTACATCCATCAGTGTCGGGCGACAGAGAGGAGCTGCTGACCACAGGGAGGAGTACAAGATCGGCAAGTACAGGGACATAAGCCAACAGTATCAATTTGTCCCAGTGGGATCAGAGACCTTGGGATCATGAGAAAAAAATGCCACACGTTTCCTTAAAGAACTGGAGTCCAGACTCATCGACACCACCAGGGACCCAAGGGCAGCCATTTTCATGTTCCAGCGCCTCAGCATGACCATCCCGAGGAAAAATGCATGTTGCATACTTGGCTCGTGTCCAGCTTCGGAGGAGCTGGACGAGATTCATAATCTTTGATATATAGTACCAGTGTATTCATGTATGTTTTTTCTGTCAATGTATTCTGTCTATTAATAAAGTTCACTCACACTACCGCATCTGCTAGGGAAATGATAGGATGGATAATGAGAACCTTCAATACTAGGGACGCCAAGCCCATGATGATTCTCTTCAAATCGCTTGTTCTCTATAGGCTGGAATACACTAACTGCCCATTCAAGGCAGCGGAAATTGCTGACCTGGAGAGTGTACAAAGAACTGTCACGGCACACATAAGTATAAGGCACCTAAATTACTGGGAACGGTTGAAGGCCCTTGATCTGTGTTCCCTGGAGCGAAGGCGAGAGAGATACATGATAATATACACTTTGAAAATCCTAGAGGGATTAGTACCAAACTTGAACACCAAAATCACTGCCTATGTCCGGGGCCCAAGATTGTGCAACTGCCTCTCAGCATACATGAGGGGGTTTACCAATAGACCATTGGCTGTTTTCAAGAAGGCACTGGACAGGCACCTAAAGTCAGTACCTAACCAACCGGGCTGTGGTTCGTACGTCAGTTTGTGTGCGGTCAGCAGTAACAGCCTGGTTGATCAGACCCTGATCCACCACGAGGCCTGATCTCAACCGAGCCGCGAGGGCGTTGACCCCCGAAACCCTCTCCAGGTAAACTCCAGGTAACACACACACACACACACATATATTGTAATATATAAATATAGGTAGGTACCACCTCTAGAACTTTACTGGGGACCCTCATCCTCAGAGAAGACAATAAACGTACTTTAGGGAAAACTCAAGGTTCTCCCCGGAGCTGTTTGAATATTTTCTTCTCCTACCACCCCCTATATTCTATATTCTATGTGAACATTATTTATAAACAGAATACACTGACAAAAAAATACAATATTAAGAATCTCCTCCAGCTCCTCCGAAGCCGAACTCGAGCCAAGTATGCAGCAGGCATTTCAACTCTGGATGTCCACACTGAGGCGCTGGAACATGAAAGTGGCCGCTCTGGGATCCCTGGTGGCGTCGATGAGTCTGGAACCCGTTTCTTTAAGAAAGTGTGTGGCATTTTTTCCCCATGATCCCAAGGTCTCTGTACCCGCAGGGACAATTTGATACTGTTGGCTTATGTCTCTGTACTTGCCGTGTGAATTGGGGCAGCAAGGTGCAGAGCCACTGCAATACGGAGTCTTACGGTCGAGGCGTGTTCCCAGTGCCGAAATGGGAACTGTTTGGAGGAAGTTTCCAGAGTGTTGTGCACTCACAGCTTGGAGATGGGCAGTGTCCCTGTCCGATGTTTTACATCCCTAAGCATGTTGGCAAGTACCTTTTCAGCGATGGGACCATCCCAACTTTACTGTGTGTAGGCCAGTACTGCAATAGGTTTTGGTGCTGGGGCAGAGAAAGTCTCCCATTCATTGATGGCACTGGCGTAGCTAGGGTCCTGTATTCCTGCTGAGTCACTGAAGTTGTCCGCAAGAATTTGTTTTATTAACTAGTTTGATATGAAAGCTGGTAGGGCAATCTGGGAGGATTTGCGTACTCCCAGGCCCCTAGCCTGACTGGAAGTGAGGCTTGCAACCACTGTCCATCTTCAAGGGAAAGATTCAATACACTCTCTAGCAAGGTCTTAAGGAGGTAGTCATATTCCTTGAGTGTCGGACTACTGAAGGCTACTGAAGGCTGGGGAGCATCTCAGCATAACAGCACTGCGAGTAGTCAAGGAGTCGAACCCATGCTGCTTTGGCCCGCCTCATGGCGAGTGAAAATCCATGACGCTCTAGTCCACGGGTGTGTGGTCCCGTGGACCAGAGCATCATGGGTTTTCGCTCACCATGAGCCAAAACAGCATGGGTTCGACTCCTTGGCTAGTCGCAGTGTTATTATTCATCAATACCACTCGTTCGTGGGTTTAATATATATATATATATATATATATATATATATATATATATATATATATATATATATATATATATATATATATATGTCGTGCCGATTAGGTAAAACTGGTCAATTAGCAAGAACTCATTTAAAATTAAGTTCTTTCTAAAATTTTCTCTTATACGTTTAAAGATATATTTTTTCATTTATGTTAATATAAAAATTTATAATTTTGTACCAAGAGAAACTTTGAAAACCTACCTAACCTTATTACAATAAGCGCAATTTAATTTAGCCTAACCCAACTAAATATATTTTAGATACTTTAACATTAATTTAATAATAAACAAACACAATGAAATATATTTTTTCGTTAGGTTCAGAATGATTTTGCGAAATTATTGCATACACAATTTTCACTTGTCTTATATGGCAAGGTGAGCGTTGCTATTTAAGCCAAAATCGCAAGTTTTACCTAATCGGCACGACATATATATATATATATATATATATATATATATATATATATATATATATATATATATATATATCAAGACAACTATGAAAAAATAAAGGAATTCCAAGCGCTTTCGTGACTACTCACATTATCATAGTTCCTTGATAATGTGAGTAGTCACAACTTAATTCTCTATTTTCATAGTGGTTGTCTTGCATATTTTGATATCACCTGTTTACTGTGATCTTTTGCATATATATATATATATATATATATATATATATATATATATATATTTTTTTTTTTTTTCAACAAGTCGGCCGTCTCCCACCAAGGCAGGGTGACCCAAAAAAAGAAAATCCCCAAAAGAAAATACTTTCATCATCATTCAACACTTTCACCACACTCATACATAATCACTGTCTTTGCAGAGGCGCTCAGATAGGACAGCTGAGAATAGTCCCTCCCAGCTGTCACTATCAGAGACCCCTCCTTTAAAGTGCAGGCATTGTACTTCCCATTTCCAGGACTCAATTCCAACTAAATCAATTAACTGGTTTCCCTGAATTCCTTCACAAAATGTTACCCTGCTCACACTCCAACAGATCGTCATGTCCCAAAAACCATTCGTCTCCATTCACTCCTATCTAACACGCTCACACATGCTTGCTGGAAGTCCAAGCCCCTCGCCCACAAAACCTCCTTTACCCCTTCCCTCCAACCTTTTCTAGGACGACCCCTACCCCGCCTTCCTTCCCCTACAGATTTATACGCTCTCCAAGTCATCTCCACTGCCTCCAGCCTCCTCCTCGCTGCAGCATTTGCAACCCATGCTTCACACCCATATAAGAGTGTTGGTACCACTATACTTTCGTACATTCCCTTCTTTGCCTCCATGGATAACGTTTTTTGTCTCCACTCACCTTTTTTCCTTCATCAATTCTATGGTTAACCTCATCCTTCATAAACCCATCCGCTGACACGTCAACTCCCAAATATCTGAAAACATTTACTTCTTCCATAATCCCTCTCTCCAATGTGATATCCAATTTTTCTTTATTTAAATCGTTTGATACCCTCATCACCTTACTCTTATCTATGTTCACTTTTAACTTTCTACCTTTACACACACTCCCAAACTCGTCCACTAACCTTTGCAAATTTTCTTTAGAATCTCCCATAAGCACAGTATCATCAGCAAAAAGTAACTGTGTCAACTCCCATTTTGCATTTAATTCTCCATAATTTAATCCCACCACCCTAGCATTTACTTCTTTTACAACCCCATCTATAAATATATTAAACAATCATGGTGACATTACACATCCCTGTCTAAGACCTACTTTTACCGGGAAGTAATCTCCCTCTCTCCTACACCCTAACCTGAGCCTCACTATCCTCATAAAAACTCTTTACAGCCTTCAGTAACTTACTACCTATTCCATACACTTGCAACATTTGCCACATTGCTCCCCTATCCACTCTATCATATGCCTTTTCTAAATCCATAAATGCAATAATCCTGACTCAGTATTGGCAGATGGAGCACTGCTGTCAGGTGTTGAAATAGTGTTGGCAGGTATGCTGACAGGTGTTGGATCAGTGATGTGATGTGCACAGTCTGTTGTACTGGCAGGTGTTGAAGTGATGTCAGGTGTAGGTGAGTTAACAGATCCAATGCTTGCTTCGTTGCTTAGAAAATGATTTGTTCCCTCTGTGGTGGTCAGAGGAATTGTTAGAATTTCTAAATGTAGTGTTTTGATCTCTGTCTATCTTTGGAGCCCCAGTGATGACAGATTTCCACCAGTTATTTACCTCTGAGTTGACCTCAGTGTGGGACTTCCAGTCCTTGCCGATAGTACCAGCATCAGCTGAGAAGCCTATGTCGCGTGATGTAGGCAAGCTACATAGGCTGCAACAGCATGGAGAGTAACTAACGATATGAAGAGTTCATGAAGTGCTTCCCTGTGATGGATTATCTTTGTAACTTTACAATACAGCCCATAATAAGGGCAGTCTTGATTATTGGAGAGGAGTTCCTGAGGTACCTCTGAACCTCCTGAGGTACCTCTGAACCTCCTTGCAGCTAGAGGCTCGTTTCATTATATATTACGGGTTGTTGGATATCTTTCAGTCCACTGAGATGTTCTACCTGGCTACAACAATTTTTTTCTGCAATGCAATCTGTGTGACAGTAGTTTGAACATGTAGGATCCTTACATTTAAGAAGTGGTTTGTCTCTTGTGGTATACTCACAAATACTACAGTAGCCACTGGGACAATAACCAGATAGAAAAGATATTCTTGCTGACCGACTAGGTCATCAGACGTGACTGACCGACTAGGTCATCAGACGTGACTGACCGACTAGGTCATCAGACGTGACTGACCGACTAGGTCATCAGACGTGACTGACCGACTAGGTCATCAGACGTGACTGACCGACTAGGTCATCAGACGTGACTGACTAGGTCATCAGACGTGACTGACCGACTAGGTCATCAGACGTGACTGACCGACTAGGTCATCAGACGTGACTGACTAGGTCATCAGACGTGACTGACCGACTAGGTCATCAGACGTGACTGACCGACTAGGTCATCAGACGTGACTGACCGACTAGGTCATCAGACGTGACTGACCTTATAACAACATTGCTGCTTCTCTTTCATGGTATTCTTCTAATTTTAACAAGACAAAATCAAAGGAAGTTCAAAGTAGTTCGAGGTTGGAATAGATTTATTAAATATTTAATAAGTGTCAAGAGAGAAAAATATTGAGTGTGTGACGAGTGGCAGGAACTCTCGTGTGACGAGTGGCAGGAACTCTCGTGTGACGAGTGGCAGGAACTCTCGTGTGACGAGTGGCAGGAACTCTCGTGTGACGAGTGGCAGGAACTCTCGTGTGACGAGTGGCAGGAACTCTCGTGTGACGAGTGGCAGGAACTCTCGTGTGACGAGTGGCAGGAACTCTCGTGTGACGAGTGGTAGGAACTCTCGTGTGACGAGTGGCAGGAACTCTCTAATATTGAGGTATATGACTGAGAGTGAAAAAGACTTTTAAAGCTGTGGCTTTGTGAAGAAAAAATGGAAACAATGAAGGATTATTATGAAGTGAGTAAAAATATTGAAGTAAATGTGTTTGGTCATTCTGGAAAAAAAGATGCAGAATAAAAGATTAAAAATCATGGTAAGAACCATGATGAGATTTATAAAGGTCCCATGAATCTTGCCAGAGATGCATTACACAAGAATTGAAAAATTGAAGCCTGTAAAAAAAAATCACACTCGCGTAATAAAAACATATGAGAAAACAAACGAAAATGTGGATTTTTTGACATTTTATGTTTCCCATTTAGGTATAAACCTTGGTAATAAATACCCACAAGTTGGTTTCTTTGTAATAATTTTTTTTATTAATGAAAATAGTGAAAAAAAATTGAGTTAAACGCAAACAATGTTTTATTCAGAAACATTAATTTAATATAGTCACTAAAATTGACAGTACTGGAATTGATCGTAATAGGATTTATTCAACTCTGATGAATAATGAGTCACTATTTGTTGCTCTATTTTACGTATTTCATGAATGGTATTTAAAATCATTGTTATCTTTATAATTTACTTATGGGTGATATAAATCCTCTAGTTAGACACAAGTGGTGAATCTAGTGAGTATTAATTAAAAGCCAGTTATTGTGTTATCTTGTATTCTTAAATTATTTGAAATATATTTGTTGGGTACATTAGAAGGATCGTGCAATTTGATTTTAGACAATTTCGGTTCAGTAATTGGTAATCTACCATTGATTCAAGTGATGAAAGTAACAGTTAGGCTTTATATGAAGAAGGGCGGGAGAGCCTTTGATGCTCTCATAGGGCCTATTCAAGGTGTTTGATGAGGTAGACCACTTTATTCAAGGTGTTTGATGAGGTAGACCACTTTATTCAAGGTGTTTGATGAGGTAGACCACTTTATTCAAGGTGTTTGATGAGGTAGACCACTTAATTCAAGGTGTTTGATGAGGTAGACCACTTTATTCAAGGTGTTTGATGAGGTAGACCACTTTATTCAAGGTGTTTGATGAGGTAGACCACTTTATTCAAGGTGTTTGATGAGGTAGACCACTTTATTCAAGGTGTTTGATGAGGTAGACCACTTTATTCAAGGTGTTTGATGAGGTAGACCACTTTATTCAAGGTGTTTGATGAGGTAGACCACTTTATTCAAGGTGTTTGATGAGGTAGACCACTTTATTCAAGGTGTTTGATGAGGTAGACAACTTTATTCAAGGTGTTTGATGAGGTAGACAACTTTATTCAAGGTGCTTGATGAGGTAGACAACTTTATTCTCTAAGTCCAGTATAGTCGGCAGAACGAAAATCAGGAACTTTTACCGTATTATCCCTATTCTCGTACTCCCAGGTAATATTAAAAGTAATGGATTTGTGATCACTTGCGCCAAGCTCTTCAGTGATCTCCAGATTATTTACAAGGGTTTCTTTATTTGACAAGACTAGGTCGAGCAAATTATTACCTCTGGTAGGCTCCGTCACACACTGCTTCAGAAAACAGTCCTGAACTACTTCCATAAAGTCACTGGACTCCAGATTACCGGTCAAAGAAGTCCAGTCAATTTGACTAAAGTTAAAATCCCTACTATCACTACGTTATTGTGTCTAGAAGCCCTAACAATTTCGTCCCAAAGAAGTCTCCTCTATCGTGATCCAAGCCTGGAGGTCGGTATATTACACCTAGAATCAGTTTTCTTGACCTTCTAGAAACTCTACCCAAACAGATTCTGTTAATGATCCATCTATTTTTATGCCTGTTTTTATGCAGCAATTTATATTTTCTCGTACATATAATGCAACTCCACCCTCTTTCCCATTATATCTATCTACATGGAACAACTTAAACCCTGAATATGACACTCAGCAATCATATCCCGACTCTTTATATTATACCATGTTTCAGTTATTGCAATGACATCAAAGTTCCCAGCACATGCTACCAAACGTAATTCGTTAATTTTATTTCTGGCGCTTCGACAGTTAGTGTAAAATACATTGAGATGTATCTTCTTGTGAACCTTTTTCATATTCAGCTTTTGTTTTACACAATTTCTGTTACTATTATTACCCTGTGTTACTCGATTACTGTTATTGTTAAGATTTATGATGTCAAAGCCTGAATCAATATTTTGACCCTCATTATTCACCATTCCTAAACCCATACCTCTAACTAATCCTAGTTTAAAGCCCTAACAACATCCTCAACTGAGCTAGAGAGAAATTCTACACCTGCCCTGGATAAGTGAACCCCATCCCTGGCATACATGTCATTTCGGCCATAGAAGTGGTCCCAGTTGTCAATGAATGGGACTGCATTATCCTTACAGTGTTTGTCCAGCCAGCAATTTATACCAATCGCTCTGGACAGCCATTCATTTCCAACACTCCTTCTTGGCAAAATGCCACATATAACAGGGAGCATCCCCCTTCTTCCTAATTATGTCTATTGCTGTCCTGAACCTTCTAACTAAATCCTCACTTTTATTTCCCAGAGAGAATTTAGGTCAAATAATAACGATCCCAAATGGATTAACAGGAGGCTAAAACATCTATTAGGGGAGAAAAGAGGAATTTATAGGCGCATCAAAAGAGGAGATGTTAACCTTATTGACCAATATGTTCAGTTGAAAAGAGAAGTAAAAAAGGGGATTAGAAAGGCTAAACGTGACTATGAGATTAAGGTTGCTAATGAATCAAAGACTAATCCAAAAGGGTTCTTTCAAGTGTATAGGACGAAGGTGAGGGAAAAGGTAGGACCTCTGAAAATTGGGAATGGACAGCTGACAGATAACGAACTGGAAATGTGTTCTCTATTTAATGACTATTTTTTGTCAGTAAAGACTGTGTAAAGACACAAGAAGACGTAAATGAGATTCCAGAAATTAACAATTATTCAGTTCCTGAAGAATTCAAGTTAACTAATATTACTGTCACGAGGGACATGGTTATCAAACAGATAGATAAACTGAAGCAAAATAAGTCCCCGTGACCCGACGAGTTGTTTTCCAGGGTACTTAAAGAATGCAAGATGGAACTTAGTCAGCCATTAACGAATGTGTTTAATACGTCCATCCTAATTGGTGTTGTGCCAGAGATGTGGAAGATAGCTAATGTAGTTCCTATATTCAAATCAGGGGATAAGTCAATTCCATCAAATTACCGTCCAATAAGCCTCACATCTATAGTAGGCAAATTATTAGAATCAATTATAGCTGATATTATTAGAAGTCACCTTGAAGAACATAATTTGATTAATGAATCTCAGCATGGGTTCACGAGAGGTCGTTCCTGCCTGACAAATTTACTGACGTTTTTCAATAAAACATTTGAGGCAGTAGACAGTGATAAAGAATATGATATAGTTTACTTGGATTTCAGTAAGGCCTTCGATAGAGTACCTCACAAGAGACTCTTAAGAAAGGTGGCAGCTCATGGTATAGGAGGTAAAGTTCTAGCATGGATAGAGGCATGGCTTACCAATAGAAAGCAGAGAGTTTCCATTAATGGGGTCAAATCACTAGACCCGTTTCCAGATACTTCATACAACCTTCATTCCCCACTTCACTACACAACAGCTCGTGTCTATTTGGACAGGTCGCACACAGTATTCTTTTTTGCACCTCTTTCCCTCGAACCCTTTATCTTAAACTGACCTGCAACCTTTAATCAGGTCCTACCTAACACTTCTTGTATTAGGAGATTTGTGCTCTCTTGATTTCCTAATGACAGGCTTACATTTTGACACGCACAGACCAGCTAGTCTTATCTTACTCCACTACCTCTGTCTTGAGCACTGGTGTTCCACTACCTCTGTCTTGAGCACCGGTGTTCCACTACCTCTGTCTTGAGCACCGGTGTTCCACTACCTCTGTCTTGAGCACCGGTGTTCCACTACCTCTGTCTTGAGCGCCGGTGTTCCACTACCTCTGTCTTGAGCGCCGGTGTTCCACTACCTTTGTCTTGAGCCCTGGTGTTCCACTACCTCTGTCTTGAGCACCGTTGTTCCACTACCTCTGTCTTGAGCGCCGGTGTTCCACTACCTCTGTCTTGAGCGCCGGTGTTCCACTACCTCTGTCTTGAGCACTGGTGTTCCACTACCTCTGTCTTGAGCGTCGGTGTTCCACTACCTCTGTCTTGAGCACCGGTGTTCCACTACCTCTGTCTTGAGCACCGGTGTTCCACTACCTCTGTCTTGAGCGCCGGTGTTCCACTATCTCTGTCTTGAGCGCCGGTGTTCCACTACCTCTGTCTTGAGCACCGGTGTTCCACTACCTCTGTCTTGAGCACCGTTGTTCCACTACCCCTGTCTTGAGCACCGGTGTTCCACTACCTTTGTCTTGAGCACCGGTGTTCCACTACCTTTGTCTTGAGCACCGGTGTTCCACTACCTTTGTCTTGAGCACCAGTGTTCCACTACCTCTGTCTTGAGCACCGGTGTTCCATTACCTCTGTCTTGAGCACCGGTGTTCCACTACCTCTGTCTTGAGCACCGGTGTTCCCCTACCTCTGTCTTGAGCACTGGTGTTCCACTACCTGTCTTGAGCGCCGGTGTTCCACTACCTCTGTCTTGAGCACCGTTGTTCCACTACCTCTGTCGTGAGCACTGGTGTTAAACTACCTGTCTTGAGCACCGGTGTTCCACTACCCCTGTCTTGAGCACTGGTGTTCCACTACCTGTCTTGAGCACCGGTGTTCCACTACCTCTGTCTTGAGCACCGGTGTTCCACTACCTCTGTCTTGAGCACCGGTGTTCCACTACCTTTGTCTTGAGCACCAGTGTTCCACTACCTCTGTCTTGAGCACCGGTGTTCCACTACCACTATCTTCACCGGTGTTCCACCACCTCTGTCTTGAGCACTGGTGTTCCACTACCTGTCTTGAGCACCGGTGTTCCACTACCTATGTCTTGAGCACCGGTGTTCCACTACCTCTGTCTTGAGCGCCGGTGTTCCACTACCTCTGTCTTGAGCGCCGGTGTTCCACTACCTCTGTCTTGAGCACCGGTGTTCCACTACCTTTGTCTTGAGCACCGGTGTTCCACTACCTCTGTCTTGAGCACCGGTGTTCCACTACCTCTGTCTTGAGCACCGGTGTTCCACTACCTTTGTCTTGAGCACCAGTGTTCCACTACCTCTGTCTTGAGCACCGGTGTTCCATTACCTTTGTCTTGAGCACCGGTGTTCCACTACCTTTGTCTTGAGCACCGGTGTTCCACTACCTCTGTCTTGAGCACCGGTATTCCACTACCTCTGTCTTGAGCACTGGTGTTCCACTACCTGTCTTGAGCACTGGTGTTCCACTACCTGTCTTGAGCACCGGTGTTCCACTACCTCTGTCTTGAGCACCGGTGTTCCACTACCTCTGTCTTGAGCACCGGTGTTCCACTACCTTGTCTTGAGCACCGGTGTTCCACTACTTTGTCTTGAGCACCAGTGTTCCACTACCTCTGTCTTGAGCACCGGTGTTCCATTACCTCTGTCTTGAGCACCGGTGTTCCATTACCTCGTCTTGAGCACCGGTGTTCCACTACCTCTGTCTTGAGCACTGGTGTTCCACTACCTGTCTTGAGCGCCGGTGTTCCACTACCCTGTCTTGAGCACCGTTGTTCCACTACCTCTGTCTTGAGCACTGGTGTTAAACTACCTGTCTTGAGCACCGGTGTTCCACTACCCTGTCTTGAGCACTGGTGTTCCACTACCTGTCTTGAGCACCGGTGTTCCACTACCTCTGTCTTGAGCACCGGTGTTCCACTACCTCTGTCTTGAGCACCGGTGTTCACTACCTTTGTCTTGAGCACCAGTGTTCCACTACCTCTGTCTTGAGCACCGGTGTTCCACTACCACTATCTTCACCGGTGTTCCACCACCTCTGTCTTGAGCACGGTGTTCCACTACCTGTCTTGAGCACCGGTGTTCCACTACCTATGTCTTGAGCACCGGTGTTCCACTACCTCTGTCTTGAGCGCCGGTGTTCCACTACCTCTGTCTTGAGCGCCGGTGTTCCACTACCTCTGTCTTGAGCACCGGTGTTCCATACCTCTGTCTTGAGCACCGTTGTTCCACTACTCTGTCTTGAGCACCGGTGTTCACTCCTCTGTCTTGAGCACCGGTGTTCCTACCTCTGTCTTGAGCACCGGTGTTCCACTACCTTTGTCTTGAGCACCAGTGTTCCACTACCTCTGTCTTGAGCACCGGTGTTCCATACCTTGTCTTGAGCACCGGTGTTCCACTACCTCTGTCTTGAGCACCGGTGTTCCACTACCTCTGTCTTGAGCACCGGTATTCCACTACCTCTGTCTTGAGCACTGGTGTTCCACTACCTGTCTTGAGCACTGGTGTTCCACTACCTGTCTTGAGCACCGGTGTTCCACTACCTGTCTTGAGCACCGGTGTTCCACTACCTGTCTTGAGCACCGGTGTTCCACTACCACTATCTTCACCGGTGTTCCACTACCTGTCTTGAGCACCGGTGTTCCACTACCTGTCTTGAGCACCGGTGTTCCACTACCTCTGTCTTGAGCACCGGTGTTCCACTACCTCTGTCTTGAGCACCGGTGTTCCACTACCTCTGTCTTGAGCACCGGTGTTCCACTACCTGTCTGAGCACCGGTGTTCCACTACTCTGTCTTGAGCACGGTGTTCCACTACCTGTCTTGAGCACCGGTGTTCCACTACCTGTCTTGAGCACCGGTGTTCCACTACCACTATCTTCACCGGTGTTCCACTACCTGTCTTGAGCACCGGTGTTCCACCTATCTTCACCGGTGTTCCACTACCTGTCTTGAGCACCGGTGTTCCACTACCTGTCTTGAGCACCGGTGTTCCACTACCTGTCTTGAGCACCGGTGTTCCACTACCACTATCTTCACCGGTGTTCCACTACCTGTCTTGAGCACCGGTGTTCCACTACCTGTCGTGAGCACCGGTGTTCCACTACCTCTGTCTTGAGCACTGGTGTTCCTACCTCTGTCTTGACGCGGTGTTCCACTACCCCTGTCTTGAGCACCGGTGTTCCACTACCTCTGTCTTGAGCACCGGTGTTCCACTACCTCTGTCTTGAGCGCCGGTGTTCAAATACACGTTTTAACAGACGAATCTCCCGCTAGCATGGCTGTGACGAACTCTAGCTCAAGTCCTTCAAAGCCGTCAACATGACGGCTGAATCTTATTGAATCTTATTGAAGCTAGCTGGCCCAGTGGCTTACGCGACGGTCTGGAGTTTTGAGACTCTGACCGCGGGTTCGAACCCCACCCGTGGTATGGTTTGTTTGCAATCGTATCATTACGGTTTCGTGAGTCACGTCAGTACTTGCTTTGTTTTCCTAACAGTATACAACAGGCTGCCCGGGGCCGCTACAGTTACAGTCGCACTCAAACTTACAAACAAGTAAAATCACATGCACATCAAATTATAAGAATGTCAATTAACTTGTTTGTTGACTTTAGTATCTACTGTAAAAGCCACAGTCATGTGCAGAATCAGGAAAATCAGCAAGCAAACCCTGCCTCTGTTTTACCGTTGTCAGTGACAACGTAACAGAAGGTGTCCAGGTTGATTAAGGAAGGTCGCATGACCTCGTCTGGGTTTCTAACATCTACATTTATTTTCCTCCATTCTTCTACCCAAACCCGAGTGGGAGTCAACCCCGCTAGACTAAACATCTACTGGAGAACCTTACAATGTTTCTCTGACACTCTGCCACCTCGCATCAACACTATCCAGATGATAAACAGCAGCAGCTGACATCTATGTTTATGTCCTTTGGCAGTTACACCATAAACCAGCATCATTTTGTTTCATTTCAAACTTCTTTTGGTCAAAGTCAAATTGATTATTCCACCTTCAGTGGAAAATGCTGTAGTCCTCCCTTGTCGACCACCAGGTATATCTCATTCAGAGATATTTATTATTATAGATCCATCCCAAAACTCTAGCATCTCATCTGAACTGCAGTGAGTCTTTGCACATCACTGGATGCAAGTGCTTAAATTCCCTTTCAAAGTGACACTTTCCCTTCCTTATCAATTTATACATTTACTGGTGTGTTGATATTAGCATTTTCTCCCATATAGGAACATTGCTTAAGCATAATATTTGCAGATGTCCTCACTGCTGACGTTTACTAAGTTACTCGTTCTCACTGAGCATATATCTTCTGGTTGTTCTGTTTCTTGTTTCCCTGTTATAGACATCTTTTTCTCTAGCTCATTTTTCTTGTTGTCTTGTGTCATTTTCTTGGTCTCTTTCCTGTCCTGAGTGACTGTCTCCACCGTACTGTCCTGAGTGACTGTCTCCACCGTACTGTCCTGAGTGACTGTCTCCACCGTACTGTCCTGAGTGACTGTCTCCACCGTACTGTCCTGAGTGACTGTCTCCACCGTACTGTCCTGAGTGACTGTCTCCACCGTACTGTCCTGAGTGACTGTCTCCACCGTACTGTCCTGAGTGACTGTCTCCACCGTACTGTCCTGAGTGACTGTCTCCACCGTACTGTCCTGAGTGACTGTCTCCACCGTACTGTCCTGAGTGACTGTCTCCACCGTACTGTCCTGAGTGACTGTCTCCACCGTACTGTCCTGAGTGACTGTCTCCACCGTACTGTCCTGAGTGACTGTCTCCACCGTACTGTCCTGGTGACTGTCTCCACCGTACTGTCCTGAGTGACTGTCTCCACCGTACTGTCCTGAGTGACTGTCTCCACCGTACTGTCCTGAGTGACTGTCTCCACCGTACTGTCCTGAGTGACTGTCTCCACCGTACTGTCCTGAGTGACTGTCTCCACCGTACTGTCCTGAGTGACTGTCTCCACCGTACTGTCCTGAGTGACTGTCTCCACCGTACTGTCCTGAGTGACTGTCTCCACCGTACTGTCCTGAGTGACTGTCTCCACCGTACTGTCCTGAGTGACTGTCTCCACCGTACTGTCCTGAGTGACTGTCTCCACCGTACTGTCCTGAGTGACTGTCTCCACCGTACTGTCCTGAGTGACTGTCTCCACCGTACTGTCCTGAGTGACTGTCTCCACCGTACTGCAGCTACTTCCTTCTTACCTCTATTTTTCCATGTTCCTTGTTCCCTACCATTATTTTGCCATTCTTTATATATTTCTTGCAAGTTCCATAGGAAATTTTCTTAAATTTTCTAGGTTTTCGATTTTCAATACTTCCATTCAGCGAGGAAACAATGTCAGTTTAAATGTTTGTGTTAATAGTTGACTTCTTTCATGACTATTTTTATTAAAAATAATTCTTGTTCAGCTATTGAGAGTTTATGCAGAACCTGAAAAATATAAGTGTTCAGATTGTTTAAGAACTTTTCAAGAAAAGTATAAGTAAAAACACGTGAAAATAAAATTCACGGATAAATCATATAGATTATTGTGATATACTTAATACATATAATTTAATACACTAGTTTTTAAATTAGATGTAAACAATGTCAGTGTTAATGTATAAGACTTAATTGAAACACATGTAACAACACAAAGTTCATTCAGTAGAATAACCTATCAATTTCCCGCATTCCTAGAAGACTTTTCCGTGAAATTCAGTATAATAAAATAGTTAAATCATACGCAACTAATTAGCATGACAGTAGCGTGTCCGAATTACGACCAGCTGGACAATGATGAATAATTCTTACACGGGACACTGATTTCAAAGGAATGAAATATACTGGCAAACGCTTTAATGAAGATGAAATATACTGGCAAACGCTATAACAAGGATGGAATATGCTTGCAAACTCTATAACAAGGATGGAATATACTGGCAAACGCTATAACGAGGATGAAATATGCTTGCAAACGCTATACCAAGGATGAAATATACTGGCAAACGCTATAAGGACAAAATCAGAAACGAAGCTGAAACACTGGTACATATTAAAAACAAAGGTACGAGGCTTAAAGAGAAGGTAAGTAGATTCACAGAAGACAGATGTATGTATGGTAATGAGAAGAAGATAGAGGGAAGCATACACTCATGTTAGAAATTCTATTAAAAACTGGAGCGGAAAGGTTAACTAGGAGAAATTGGCAACATTCACTTGTGTAAATAAATTAGTGTTGCGTGTCAGGTTAAGTATATTGGCGTGAAAAGTTTCGAGAATAGATATGATCAGAACCAGGAGGTAGGACATCAGTAAAGACGCTTAGTAAAACTTAAGAGGAAGCGAGAGGAGCTATGAACATACAGACGCAAATATTACTAAGTGAGGACAAACCAGAAACACAACACCATCATAGAGTAGTGAGGACACACCAGAAACACAACACCACCAGAGAGTAGTGAGGACACACCAGAAACACAACACCACCAGAGAGTAGTGAGGACACACCAGAAACACAACACCACCAGAGAGTAGTGAGGACACACCAGAAACACAACACCACCAGAGAGTAGTGAGGACACACCAGAAACACAACAACACCAGAGAGTTTTTTTTTTTTTTTATTTTTATTTAAAAACACATATATACATAACAATCCAATAAATGCCCAAAAATAAATCAGGCTCATATAAACAAAAACAAGCAAACAGAACAGGAATAAACACATCTGTCTATATATCCTATAATAAGAACCCGTGCCAAAAGCACAAACAAAAAATGTCCATCCTACTACCCATCCTAGCTAATTTCTTCTATACAATAACATAACACACTGTCAATGAAACTGTACATACATTGTCTCAAAAACACCACAAAATTAAACCGCTGGTTACATATCTTACTTCTTCCCTACCACAAAACGCAGTACATAGGCATGAAATAAAATAAAACCTTAAACTTTCTGCCTATAAAACAGGTGTTGCACAATAACACATAAAAACAACTGACCCCCGAAACAAGGGTCACACCACAACATCATCTTAAATAAGAAATACATTAACATCAAGCCATCACTACCGTAGACAACACTGTCTACAACACAACGTCACATTCCCACACCGGAGAATAAGACCACACAAAACACATTTGTGTTGCATACATATACAAACACTAGAAAAAAACACAAAAATATGCAGAAGCTGCTAATAATGTATAATTCAAACAAAAGATAGGGAACACATACAGAATACAGTACTAAAAACGTTAAACCTAAGAAAAACATAGCAAAACATCAACTTAATCCTACATGAATTGCCACAGATACCTGGGCCAACTTCACCCAAGCACACCTGCACACTGTCGGTTGTCTAACACCTAATACCTCCTAACCTCCAACCTGCCACATAAATGCAAACTGCCAGCACATCACCACCGACAAACCCTACTACTTTAACTTTAGATTACACTACTACATCTTAGAGGAAAACCCCATGCGTCCATGACCCCTATGACCCCCCCCAACCAACATCACTCCAAGTCTGAGTCAACACACACCTGAAAATTACCTACAACCCCATAAAACCCCGAAACGTCCAAAATCGGACACCCACGATACCACCCGACCCAACCCATCCTAGCTTCAACCCTGTATACCCACGCCTAACCAACCACACATCAATCAACCATACTATACCCTAGTCAACCCCTTCCGGATATACCCAACCTCCCCCCTCCCCCCACTCGACCAGTCCCCCTCGATTGGTTCCTACGTCATCCCCAAAACCTTAAAAGGGACACCACCGTCATCGTTCTATAACCCTCTGAGAAAGCTTCAACCCAAGTTCTCCCATACAAACCCTGATTCCTACATTTCGTCCTGTAAAAATGTGCCGCCAAGGCACGAACCCGCCTCCCACCCACTACCTCGCGCATACCCCACGACACATATATGAAATCAACCACCAGGTACATTAAACTTCTACGTACATTTTCCTCAAACCCACCAATATCCAGGCTTAAAGCCCCTAACACCGAAAGCCCACACCCACCTACACTCCTCATGACCCGTCCAAACCATTCCCGTACCCCGCCTAAATCTTCACAAAAATACACCGCATGGTACGACGTATCCAAAAGCCCACATCTCAAACAAGTACCCTCACTCGCTAAACCCATTAAAAACAATTGCGCTTTAGAAGCCAAGATTCCATGTAGGAATCGAAAAACAGTCTCCCTAACCCTCGCCCTCAGCCTCAACTTCCGGAAACCTACCCAAGTCGCCCGCCAATTATACTTTGGGTACTCTGCTACCCCTTGCACTATACCCCGCCTCCCCCAAGCTTGTCCAAACCCCCACCCGAAAACCCCTTGGCTCTCTGACAACTAGTAAAACTCTCAACATTGCCTCACATAAACTCAGGTCACGTCCACTCCACCACCTCCGTACCTCACGCATGACCACTCCCACCCGCTTACCCCCCACCCCTCCCTCCTCCACATATCTCTGCTTTACATATATTCCTATAAGCCTCCTATGTAAGGGTATCAACCCCAAACCTCCCTTACTAACCGGTGTCATGACAACCTCCTTATTAAGCCAATGTCTACCAAAACCCCATATATACCGCAACACTCTCCGCTGTAATAATTCAACATCTCTCCCCACGAGTGGGTATACCCTTGCCACATGCCACAATTTACTATACAGTAAAACATACACTACCATAACCCTCTGCATTAACGTCACATCTCCCGGTCTCCATCCACTCATTCGCGCTATTGTCGCCGTTACCACCTTAGAAGAATTTTCAACCCTCGCCCTACGCTCGCATCATTGACAACTAGAAAAATTATTCCACAAATTTTCAAGCACTCAACAACATGCCAACCATACCTATTCCCCAAGTCCCCGCCCACCCACGTCCCCACCTCTAACAATTTATATTTCACCCTGTTAATCCGCATCCCCGTAGCTGCCCCAAAAACACTTATAATCCTCCCTATAGCATCTAACCCCTCCCACCCGCTACGAGAATTGTGTCATCAACATAACCCACTATTCCAGATGCACAACCAGGTACCTGACCCTCCTCCCCTACCCCCTTCGATACTAACCTATAAAAAGGATCCTGTAAGCATGCAAACAGAATTTGCGACAAAGGGCACCCCTGTCGCAAACCCCGCTTCATGTCCACCAAGTTTCCCACCCTTCCATTCAATTGAACCCGCACCAAAGCCCCCTCATACAACGTTTGAACCCAACCCACTACTTCATTCCCAAAACCCTGCTTACGAAGAATGTCAAATAACATATTTCTATCCACACTGTCATAAGCCGTTTCCCAATCAAGCCCTAAAACCCCACCCCCCTCTCGACCCTCGATGAATGACCTAATCCTACCATGCCCATTCCCCATACACCTCCCCGGTATCCCATACTGACCACGTTCTATGATAGAATCCAAAACCTTTTTAACCCTATTACCCAAAATCCTTGCAAAGATTTTGTAATCTGCACATAAAAGTGTAATAGCTCTGTAATCCCTAATCGTTTCCACCAATTTCCCTTAGGCACTAAAACCACAACTCCAGTGCGCTGATCCTCACCCATATACCTTACTTCCTTCAAACGATTGAAAACTTTCGTCAAACATTCCTTCAACACTCCCCAATGTGAACATAAAAATCACTAGGTAATCCATCGACTCCCGGCGCTTTACCCATCTGCATCCCCTTTACTGCGAACCACACTTCCTCCTCAGTTATACTACCCTCCATCCCTTTCCTCTCCTCCTCACTAATCCCTACCTGTATACCCTCCAAAACTTCCTCTTTCACCTCCACCTCCTCCAACCTACAGTCTAGATACCGCCGAAACCAAACATCCACAAACCCGCTCATACCCTCTGTCGACCTCAGTACCTGTCCCTTCATATACCCACCCAACTCCTCGTGTACCTTCAATGACGTCATCGTCATACCCTGCCTCCTCTTTCGAAAACCACGCAAGACAGTCAAAGACGGTTTGTCCCCCCACAGCACATCCTCAATACCTGCCCTCACTCTGATAGCCTGGAATCTCTCATTCTGTATATCCTTCAACTGGCCCCTCAAAACCTCTATGTCCTCCAGCGAGTAACCCGCCCCCACATAACAATCCCGCAACTGCCCCTCCAAATACCTCTGCAGGCCATAACGCAATCGCGCCTGCTCTCTACCTTCACGTTTATAAAAATCCTGAATACCCACTTTCGCCACTCCATTCCACCAACCCACCACATCTTCCCGGTCCTTCCCATCATTCCACATCCCCTCCCACCACTCCTCAAAACTCCTCCTACACAGTTTCCCCTGCAATAAGCCCACGTTAAGCTTCCAATAACTAGCATACGTTCTAACAGCTCCCTCCCATCCCAACACTGCCAACACACCCCTGTGATCGGAAAACCCAACATCAACGCTCACCAGAGAGTAGTGAGGACACACCAGAAACACAACACCAGAGAGTAGTGAGGACACACCAGAAACACAACACCAGAGAGTAGTGGATGGATCAGTATGAATAATAAACTTGGTTTTCATATTAACCAAAAATAAAGGAACAACAACTTTGATATTTGACGACCTTGTGAAACTAAAGCAGCAAGAAAACTTATATATCAGACTTAAAAAAATAGGAAACAATGGAAAGACGGCAGTATGTATTACACTGAGAAAGATCAACAGAAGGAAGACAAAAATAAGATAGTACGTAATTGGGAAGTGCCAGTAGATGATGAAAGCTTATTAATTCAACAAGAGGTAAGTGGACGAACAAAAATAACTTAAATATGCAGAGGCTTAGACAAGATCGAAAAAATGGAAAACGGACCGTGAATATGGAAAGCGAACCATGAACGACATTTTCAAAACAATCGAAAAAGTGAAATCTGAAAAGATTTTTTTTTCAGTCACAGCAAAAGGATATGACGTTAAAATATCGGATAATAAACTTAAACAAAAGAGCGCATATGAGGAATTACAAGGAAGTCTGGGAGACCTGAACAAATGATTTACTGAGGTGTTCTCAGTGGAGACGAAGGCAACACCAGAGTAAACCAGAGAAGATCAACGACTACTGGAATCCGTCCACACAGTTGTGATGGAAGTGAAGAAGGAATTGAGTTAGAGAACTAGAAACATCAGAGGCATAGATTCAGGAAGAGGAAGTATGAGCACTGTCAACCAGTAACTCTAATATGCAAATCAGTTGCCAGAATAATGAAAAACGAGTGTAGTCAAAGTATTCAATTAAGGGATTATTTACTTAGCGCTAAAACAGAGGCCGGTGTTCCTAATATGCATAATGCTTAATTTTAATAGCAAGGGCTACTAGAAGAATAAAAAAAATATGAAAGAGAAGGACTATTGTACTGTGTATTCTTGGATCACTAAAAGTTTATTGCAGTAATATTCCACAAAACAGGTGTACAAATTTCAGAAGGAAGCTGCGATGTCACACAGATCATTGTAACTAATCAATAAATACGCAATAAAAGGGAAAGAAAGGGTGAATAACTGCATGAAATATTCAGGATGGGTACGTATAACAGGGATAGTTACTGGGACCCTTACTAATTTTACAAGATGAATATGACATTGTATGTATCACCATGTAATGGTAATGTGAAATTAAAAGGGAAACCCCAAGAGTTACCTAAAAGAGGCAGAGAAAAGAAGACCTGAACGTTAGGAAAGACCAGGGATATAAAAATTGCTGACCTTATTCAAGAATCATAATACTGAGCACACTGTCGGAGACACACCAACTGAATAACCTCTGTGACTAATACTGGACTGGCAGACTTAAAATTAGTTTTCAGAAACCTTAATAGAAAGTCATTTGTGCTCCTACATACGACGTGTCACGTCTATTACTAACATTAAATCCACAGCTCACCAAGATTGTCCACAAACGAGAAGTGCGAAGGTTTGCCAAGATGACCAAAACATGATTGCATTTGAGAGCAGAAACAGCTGGGAAGACAGTGGTGCCATGATACCTTGGACACTTGGGCGTTTACAATGATAAAGCTGGAGAGGTGGTAAATAGGAACATGAAGGCACAAAGAAAAGGTAGACACAAATAAGCTCAAAGGCACTACCTGAGTTCCCTCTGGACAACCTGTTGCTCTCACTACACTGTGATCTCATCACTCATACGCCCCGATGGCCTGGTGGCTAAAGCTCTCGTTTCACGCACGGAGGGCCCGGGTTAAATTCCCGGCGGGGCCGAAACATTTCGAAGTGTTTCCTTACACACACACACACACACACACACACACACACACACACACACACACACACACACACACACACTGTTACGATCAGGGCCTCATTTATTAGCCCTAATCGACATGTGTCTAATCGACATGTGCCTAGTACAAAATGGTAACTAACTCATGTGAAAGAAAAGGTGTTTTAACTCCACTTGCAGTTTTATCATAAAGTTTTTAATCAGTTCTAATGAAGGAGACTAATTATACTACCCTTGGTGTTCCTTATGCTCTGGAGGTGGGTTCATGCTCTGGAGGTGGGTTCATGCTCTGGAGGTGGGTTCATGCTCTGGAGGTGGGTTCATGCTCTGGAGGTGGGTTCATGCTCTGGAGGTGGGTTCATGCTCTGGAGGTGGGTTCATGCTCTGGAGGTGGGTTCATGCTCTGGAGGTGGGTTCATGCTCTGGAGGTGGGTTCATGCTCTGGAGGTGGGTTCATGCTCTGGAGGTGGGTTCATGCTCTGGAGGTGGGTTCATGCTCTGGAGGTGGGTTCATGCTCTGGAGGTGGGTTCATGCTCTTATGGTTTCTTGTTCTAAATTGGGATTCATCTTATGGTGGCTCGCATCGTGGAAATTTTATAAATAAATAACACGCAATTATTTATCAAGCTCCATCAAGATTTGCAGCACAGCCAATATGACGAGTCATTAAAAACTTATTCCCCATTATTAACTGCTAAAAATATTCTCACTGGAAGTAGAAAATATTTGAAGATGTATTTGGCTTTACGCTGTTGACCAACAATGGTCTCTCTTGAGACACCAACAGTAGTCCTCTATTATGTTGGAACTGAAACCAACCTGACAACGTCACAATTGGTTGGAAGGAAATTCTGGTGTGTATGAAGAAAGTGTTTTTTCAGAGATATTAATTAAGCAACCCAGTATTCTATAGGCTTCTTTTGTGTTTTGCACTAACTCTACATAATTGTCCGCTCTGTGTTTTCCTAGGAACTTATAGAAAACGTTGTTGAAAGCTTACCATAATACCAGCTCCAGTGGGGTCAGCTTTGATAGGAAGAGAGTTGGATGGCAATTAACGTATTTGTTGTCCAGTAATTACTGCGGCCTCAAGTTTCGTTTTAATTAAAGCTCCTCTGAATTTTCCCCTAAGGTAAAGAGACCCGGCACTTTCACCATCCAAAGCCTTTGCAAAGTATTCCATAAGGCCCAACTATATATGCAACGGTGGAAGAAATATCTTTTGAGAATGCACGAGTGGCAAATGTTGTACGTATGTTGAATTTTCCGGGAATATCGTCTTTCCTTTGATCTTTTAGTGTTAGTATCGTCACGGCTATTCCACAAACAAAGGAAGCATATATGTTGGGGACCAAATGTTATCCATATCACATTTAGGTCCCTATGGACTTTTGTGAAGGTTTCCTCAGCATGAACCACTGACACCCATGTCTTTTATTGCAGTTGTAACTAACCTTTGTAACTAACCTTCCAGATACCCATGAATAGTCTCCATTCAATAGAATGATGTTTATAGTCCAGTCACTTCATAAGAGCATTCACACAGAAACACACACGACATGCCCCGATGGCATGGTGGCCAGCGCTCCTGCTTCACGCACGGAGGGCCCGGGTTCAATTCCCGGCGGGGCCGAAACATTTCGAAGTGTTTCGTTACACACACACACACACATACATACAACAGGCCTAGTGTCTAATCGACATGTGCCTAGGACAAAATGGTAACTAACACAACATTCTCCATCTGATAGAATGACACCAAACTGGTATACCCTGAATGAAAATGAGAAAGTTCTTTGTGTTGAAGCAAACCAGCAGTTCAGCCTATTGAGTGGGTAACTTAACTAGTGTAGAGCGATTAAATGAGGTTATTTCAGTAGGCCTTAGACAGGGATGTGTAATGTCACCATGGTTGTTTAATATATTTATAGATGGGGTTGTAAAAGAAGTAAATGCTAGCTAGGGTGTTGGGGAGAGGGGTGGGATTAAATTATGGGGAATTAAATGCAAAATGGAAGTTGACACAGTTACTTTTTGCTGATGATACTGTGCTTTTGGGGGATTTTAAAAAAAAGTTGCAAAGGTCAGTGGACGAGTTTGGGAGGGTGTGTAAAGGTAGAAAGTTGAAAGTGAACATAGATAAGAGTAAGGTGATGAGGGTATCAAACTCAATAACTTGAGTCACAGGACACGTTAACATACCAATTGTTCCATGAAAATGATTCTCGTTATCGCACAAAAACATTAAAAGTTTGAAGCCGATTCGATGAGGTGTTCTTGAATTATGAGAGAAATAATTTACAACATTTGGACAAAGAAGAAAAAATGAAGATAAAAATCTGGCAACTTCTTGAAGATCCTCCTTACGAGATACCTAAAATAAATTCATGCAGTCTTTTTAAAGCCTCCCTTCAGGGTTACCTAATAAACTGGACACATAGTTCAATAAATGTGAATTATAGATTATAATCTACTTTAGTTATCGGCCGTTTTGTATCCTCCGGTTCTGATGTTATTTGATAGAAGTGAGAGACAGAATGATTCCACAACATGTCACTGAGGCACAACCTGACCTGACCCAGTGACAACAACTTCATGATCTACCACAAATGGTATTTCTTTAAGATAACGACCTGATAAATACGTTCATCTCTACAACCGCTTAATTATGGAAGGCAAAAATCTACACTTGTATTAGATAAAGCAAAGTAGACGCTTGTAAATTATCTTACGAAAGATAAAGAGTTGCTAGGAAAAAAATATTAAAAACGTCTCTCACTTTTTTCACATCTTCACTTCTCTGACATCTTCTGTATTATGAGAAAACATTCGTAACCAAACACTCACACACTCAAATAAAACAATAAAGCTTTGTGAAGAAAATAAAAGCTTCAAGCTCAGAGACTCGACCTCCTGACAAAAGTAATTTCAGGTCTTCTTAATGTCTTGTTCACTGATATTTTATTTACTAGTATGTTAACCTTCTGTTCCAGTGTTTTACTCTATTGTTATTGTATGTTGATGTACGATACTTGAGTGTTGCTGTTCTGTTCTATGTTATTGTATTGTTCTTGTGTTTTACTGTACAGTTCTCGCGTGTTGTTGTATTGTTCTTGTGTTTTACGGTACAGTTCTCGTGTTGTATTGTTCTTGTGTTTTACGGTACAGTTCTCGTGTTGTATTGTTCTTGTGTTTTACGGTACAGTTCTCAAGTGTTGTTGTATTGTTCTTGTGTTTTACGGTACAGTTCTCGTGTGTTGTTGTATTGTTCTTGTGTTTTACGGTACAGTTCTCAAGTGTTGTTGTATTGTTCTTGTGTTTTACGGTAGAGTTCTCGCGTGTTGTTGTATTGTTCTCGGATTTAATGTATTGTTTTCATGTATTACTGTACTAGTTTGTGATTTTACTGTATTATCTTGTGTAACCGCATTTTTTAAAGGTATTGTACGTATGTGTTACTGTATTGTTTCATTATATTCCGGTACTGTTCTTGTATGTTGCTGTACTTTTTTGCATGTTACCCTACTGTTCTTGCCTGTTTAACTATCGTTGTTTTGTCTTATCGTATTGTTCTTCTGTGTAACAGCACTTGTGGTTTACGGTGTTCTTTTTTATTTGTCATTGAACTGTTTTTGCTTTTCACTTTAGTGTTGTTGCAAGTTAGTTCTTTTGTGTTGCTGTATTTTCCTCTCCCACCTTCCACAATAGTTTCTCCCATATTGTCATTCATGTCTCCCACAACAATTATGTCGACTCAAAATTCCCAAAACATTCATTTAGCAATTCTCAGAATCCACACTTATCCCCTCTATATGATTTTAATACAAATAACACAATACATATCACTCACAAAAATAATATCTCTCCATGAATAATATCTCATGGTAGTCTCGATTGGACAAAAAATATTTTATCAGCCTATCCTTCAACCTGGTAAGTTCGAGTCAATGTTTGTCTCCTATACTGCTGTTTCATGCACTATTATATTGCTGTACAGCAATATAATAGTGCAAAACGTTCAACAAAAATATATTTTGCAACAATGCGCTTCTTGTTATATTTAACTTGTGTTAAGTTGTTAATCCATACATCCCCTTCCCCTTTTAGTCTGTGTTTTTCATTACTTAAACTCTGTCTTTCACATCACTGTGTAAATCAGTTCTAATATACACATTCCCTGGTATACTCAGCAGACAATACGCAAACATCTATTTACAATTCTAACACTGTGTCTGGCAGCTGTTAAGTGTATTAGAAGGAAAGTGTGACACAAAACTAGACTTGTGAAGAGTAATGTTTACTAATAGATGTAATTAAAACTTAGATACTATTTTTCTACATCAACGCTGCTTCAGAAGTTTCAACAGTACGTAAACATTTGACGATTATAAACAGATAATTACACTTCTGTTCACCCGTTAAGGGATCTTTTGAAACATCAGTTGCAATATGCACCTGAATAAAGACATATTGCACAAATATGTTTACATTCAGAACAATTTCCTTAAACGAAAGTTTATGAAATAATGCATATATTTTAACCGGCGTTATTACTTCAGTATGTTTAGTGTCAGAACTCAGTGTGAGGGCGAAGGTTGCTTCTGCAGTGTGAGGGCGAGGGTTGTTTCTGCAGTGTGAGGGCGAGGGTTGCTTCTGCAGTGTGAGGGCGAGGGTTGCTTCTGCAGTGTGAGGGCGAGGGTTGCTTCTGCAGTGTGAGGGCGAAGGTTGCTTCTGCAGTGTGAGGGCGAAGGTTGCTTCTGCAGTGTGAGGGCGAGGGTTGCTTCTGCAGTGTGAGGGCGAGGGTTGCTTCTGCAGTGTGAGGGCGAGGGTTGCTTCTGCAGTGTGAGGGCGAGGGTTGCTTCTGCAGTGTGAGGGCGAGGGTTGCTTCTGCAGTGTGAGGGCGAGGGTTGCTTCTGCAGTGTGAGGGCGAGGGTTGCTTCTGCAGTGTGAGGGCGAGGGTTGTTTCTGCAGTGTGAGGGCGAGGGTTGCTTCTGCAGTGTGAGGGCGAGGGTTGCTTCTGCAGTGTGAGGGCGAGGGTTGCTTCTGCAGTGTGAGGGCGAGGGTTGCTTCTGCAGTCTAAGATGTGAAGGAATTTTCCCAACACTGTAGACTATGTTTGTATCTCTACAGTATATTGTGTGAAGACTTTACACTCACTGTGTAAACTCAGTGTCTTGTGCTAGTGAGTTGTACACCCAGATACTTGTGTGAGTCTTAAGAGTTTTGAGTGAAGGAGCTCAATTAATATAATTAGTCTTGTGTTGAACTTTGAATACTAATCTACGCACATAAAAACGTTCACAAATACACTTATACAACTAAATAATTGAACAAACTAATAATTGACATAGGTACAATATTAAATATAAATATATGTTCCAAATTTACACTAGTGGCCACTCCTTGGTGGGCTAACTGGGATAGAGATCTCTCTTGTCTCAGGTAGTCGACGTTCGGGTCTGTCCAGGTGGATGTTATTACAGAGCGTAGATTTTTCTACGTGTCCTCCTCTGTAATAACATCTACCTTCGTATACTGATATTAATACACTTGTGTAGTAATATCATATATGGACAGTGCTTCAAGGGTGGCTAAAACTGCTGACCTCAGGGAAGTGGTGAAGGGTGTATGGATGAACACTTGGAACCATGGACCTGGGGTGGGACTGCTGACCTCAGGGAAGTGGTAAAGAGTGTATGGATGAACACTTGGAGCCACGGACCTGGGATAAGACTGCTGACCTCGGGGAAGTGGTGGTGAAGGGTGAATGCCTGGAGCCATGGACCTGGGGTGGGACTTGCTGACCTCAGGGAAGGGGTGAAGGGTGTATACCTGGAACCACGGATCTGGGGTGGGACTTGCTGACCTCAGGGAAGTGATGAAGGGTGTATACCTGGAACCACGGACCTGGGGTGGGACTTGCTGACCACAGGAAAGTGGTGAAGGGTGAATACCTGGAACCACTGACCTGGGGTGGGACTTGCTGACCTCAGGGAAGTGGTGAAGGGTGAATACCTGGAACCACGGACCTGGTGTGGGACTTGCTGACCTCAGGGAAGTGGTGAAGGGTGTATTGATGAATACTTGGAACCACCGACCTGGGGTGGGACTGCTGACCTCTGGGGGGTGGGATTGGGTGAGGCATTAAAAATACAGAAAAAAATTCCAGAACTTCAGGGGAAGGGGAGACATCCGGGGGCCCACGGATGGATTCCTGGAGGGAATGGCTTAGATGCAAGAGTTGAGATCACTATGTGTAGGACAGAAAGTAGGAAAGGGAGAATATCTGAGGGGACACAGATGGACTCCTGGACACATGAACCTGGGGTAGGTAAGATCACTGAGTGTAGGATAGGATGTAGAGAAGGGAGAATATCTGAGGGGACACAGATGACTCCTGGACACATGAACCTGGGGAAGGTAAGATCACTGAGTGTAGGATAAGATGTGGGGAAGGGAGAATATCTGAGGGGACACAGATGGACTCCTGGACACATGAACCTGGGGTAGGTAAGATCACTGAGTGTAGGATAGGAAGTAGAGAAGGGAGAATATCTGAGGGGACACAGATGACTCCTGGACACATGAACCTGGGGAAGGTAAGATCACTGAGTGTAGGATAAGATGTGGGGAAGGGAGAATATCTGAGGGGACACAGATGGACTCCTGGACACATGAACCTGGGGAAGGTAAGATCACTGAGTGTAGGATAAGATGTGGGGAAGGGAGAATATCTGAGAGGACACAGATGGACTCCTGGACACATGGACCTGGTAACTCAGAGATAACTCTGAGACTGACAGTGCTCGCAAACGTTTGCCCTATACTACACATACTACTAATAATAATAATAACAATAATAATTATATAATTTAATATATATATAATATTAATATTAGTTTCACCTGCTAATTTTCACCTAGCAGTATGTAGGTATCTGGGTGTTTTATTTAGTATGTCAATAATGTCTACAAGTATCATGTACTATTTATTATTATTATTATTATTATTATTATTATGCTCTAATGTGTTTTTTGTTTAAACATAAGTGACATCAAACATCCTTGTATGAAACCAGTAGCGACATCACTCATTGCCTAAGACTGTGACATCACACATCACTTTCTAAGACTCATAGTGACATCACTCTTTATTATCTACTCAGTGACATCATTCATTGTTATCTAAGTATATCAGAAGTCATTCCTTAGTTATGGAACCGATCCCAACTGATCAACCATTACATGTTGACGTCGTTCAGAGTGTCCGTAAAGAGGAACCAGTCACCTCCTGGTGGCCGGGTCTGGTAACACAACTAACTCTGAGGTTCATAGGAGCCGCAAACTCTTAATTTTGTCCACTTTGTGTCGTTATATTTCATAGTAGTAACAACATATATCAACACTATTGTGAGTTGATTGTGTAGGAATAATTAGACTTGCAAATAACATCAACCTGAAGGTCAATAAAAATGTAAGTATTCCAGAGAGACTTGACCTGGTGATCCAACGCACTTTACCTCCCGATGATCCAACTTGACCTGGTGACTCAACACACTTTACCTCCCGATGATCCAACTTGACCTGGTGATCCAACACACTTTACCTCCCGATGATCCAACTTAGCCACCATGCTTCCTACTGTTGTTATATACTGTTGTTATCTTGGGAGGGAGTGTTGTTATATTATGTTATGCAGTATTATGTTTTATTATGTAATATTACGTTACATTATGTTAATAAACTATTAACATAACAGAGAGATAAATGGTATACAATACCGACACAATGGAAAAGTAGATACATATGCTGTATAATGCGAGCCTTTGTAGATGAATGGTTCAGAGAACCGACGAGTTGATAAATTAGACACATATGCAACACTTGGCTACACAGTGGCTTTATCAGTCCATACAAAGGAGAATCGTGAAGAACAGGAGGAGTTTGAGGTAATCAGTCCCTCAACCTTGAGTCGATGTTGTCAGTCCATCCATCCATTCATCTACATCCTGTCTGACACAGCAACATCTTAGTATCTTAATACAGGGAATTCTTCACTTGCCTAACCCTTGGGCACGACCTACTTCCATATTGGTCAAATGTGACACCACCTACGACTGCTGCAACTCTCCTGTCTACAGTATATAAGCTTCCTCTTCACACATACACTGTATTCTTTTCAAGATTGATGGACTGACAACATCGACTCAAGATTGAGGGACTGATTACCTCAAACTCCTCCTGTTCTTCACGATTCTCCTTTGTATGGACTGATGAAGCCACTGTGTGGCGAAACGTTTCCTCAATAAAGATACCCAAGTGTTGCATATGTGTCTTATTTATCTATGCGAGCCTTTATTGACAACGTTTCGCCCCCACAGTGGGCAGAGTACGTGAGTATATACAGGAAGCATAGTGACGTGAAGGTCAGATGAGAAATGTTGAAGTTGACTGTCGAAAAGGACCTGCCTATGTCGGGCAGGTAAGCTTGCTAAGGTGTTGTGGATCCTTCAGATTGTTCCCAGTCACCATTATCACCCTTTAATATCTGTCCTTAAGATTCACAAGAGAGAAAAAGGAATAAAAAGAGAGAAAAGATATGCCACACTTGTAGACATGCTGTTGACCATCACACTCACACACACACACACACACACACACACACACACACACACACACACACAATTCATTGATAATGAACAAAACTTCCTCCTTCCATCTCTCCCTCCATCCCGCCATCCCTCCTTTCTTCCCTCCATTTCTCCTTCCCTCCCTCCCTCCACCACTCTTCCTATAGAGTGGTATCTTCTAAGTTTTCTAAGTCACACCACAACTCTCCCTGACCTGCAATTACATCTGAGAACCTCTATTCTAACCACGTAATTGATGTTTTTAATAGAATTCCTGTGACAAGGTACATTTGTACCTTATTTTTATCATTAAGAGAGAAGTAAATAATGAAACTGACTGTCACAGGAATAAGGTACATTTGTACAATATTTGTATCATCAAATGTACCTTAGAATTCTTATGCATTGTGAAGTAACTTTATTAAAAAAATATTTCGCCCACAATACTAAAGTTATGCATAGTAACATTAGAGACCTTGATATACATAGTAAGACTAGAGACCTTGATATACATAGTAAGACTAGAGACCTTGATATACATAGTAAGACTAGAGACCTTGATATACATAGTAAGACTAGAGACCTTGATATACATAGTAAGACTAGAGACCTTGATATACATAGTAAGACTAGAGACCTTGATATACATAGTAAGACTAGAGACCTTGATATACATAGTAAGACTAGAGACCTTGATATACATAGTAAGACTAGAGACCTTGATATACATAGTAAGACTAGAGACCTTGATATACATAGTAAGACTAGAGACCTTGATATACATAGTAAGACTAGAGACCTTGCTATACATAGTAAGACTAGAGACCTTGCTATACATAGTAAGACTAGAGACCTTGCTATACATAGTAAGACTAGAGACTTGCTATACATAGTAAGACTAGAGACCTTGCTATACATAGTAAGACTAGAGACCTTGCTATACATAGTAAGACTAGAGACCTTGCTATACATAGTAAGACTAGAGACCTTGCTATACATAGTAAGACTAGAGACCTTGCTATACATAGTAAGACTAGAGACCTTGCTATACATAGTAAGACTAGAGACATTGCTATACATAGTAAGACTAGAGACATTGCTATACATAGTAAGACTAGAGACATTGCTATACATAGTAAGACTAGAGACATTGCTATACATAGTAAGACTAGAGACATTGCTATACATAGTAAGACTAGAGACATTGCTATACATAGTAACACTAGAGACATTGCTATACATAGTAACACTAGAGACATTGCTATACATAGTAACACTAGAGACATTGCTATACATAGTAACACTAGAGACATTGCTATACATAGTAACACTAGAGACATTGCTATACATAGTAACACTAGAGACATTGCTATACATAGTAACACTAGAGACATTGCTATACATAGTAACACTAGAGACATTGTATACATAGTAACACTAGAGACATTGCTATACATAGTAACACTAGAGACATTGCTATACATAGTAACACTAGAGACATTGCTATACATAGTAACACTAGAGACATTGATATACATAGTAACACTAGAGACATTGATATACATAGTAACACTAGAGACATTGATATACATAGTAACACTAGAGACATTGATATACATAGTAACACTAGAGACATTGATATACATAGTAACACTAGAGACATTGATATACATAGTAACACTAGAGACATTGATATACATAGTAACACTAGAGACATTGATATACATAGTAACACTAGAGACATTGATATACATAGTAACACTAGAGACATTGATATACATAGTAACACTAGAGACATTGATATACATAGTAACACTAGAGACATTGATATACATAGTAACACTAGAGACATTGATATACATAGTAACACTAGAGACATTGATATACATAGTAACACTAGAGACATTGATATACATAGTAACACTAGAGACATTGATATACATAGTAACACTAGAGACATTGATATACATAGTAACACTAGAGACATTGATATACATAGTAACACTAGAGACATTGATATACATAGTAACACTAGAGACATTGATATACATAGTAACACTAGAGACATTGATATACATAGTAACACTAGAGACATTGATATACATAGTAACACTAGAGACATTGATATACATAGTAACACTAGAGACATTGATATACATAGTAACACTAGAGACATTGATATACATAGTAACACTAGAGACATTGATATACATAGTAACACTAGAGACATTGATATACATAGTAACACTAGAGACATTGATATACATAGTAACACTAGATGTGTTGTGGGGTTCTTTTCATAGATTTGGTAATATTAACAGACGATGAGCTTGGGTTTTGGTAGCGTTTAATGAGGCGTTGGATATATGGGAGCTGAGAGCCTATGCCTGTGTGTCTGTCCTGCACTGAGTCTGGGTGGTAACTCAACACTAGGCCGCCTGGCGCTGAGGCATTCAAAAGGCAGGCCTATCATTGGCTGATGCCAGATCACATGGGCAGAGGTTGGAAATCACGTGAACAGCCGTGATGCAGCCGTTATAAGTACAACCCGTACAGCTCGGGCATGCTACGTATGGCGTCTCGACATACAACTACACAAACTAAGGACAACAGGCAACAACTTTCAGCTGATTCTATACAATGTCAAAGTACACAACAGTTAACATTATACTTCACATGGATATTATCGTGACGGAACAATCTACATTACTATATGATGCATCTTGATACTTGGGAATTAATTAAATGAGCTCATTCAAGAAAATCATGATAAAAGGGATAAAAAAAAATTAATTTGTTCGATCGAACTGTCTTCATGTGATCTACGAATTCTGAGGAAATAAATTACAAGAAGATAGTGATTAACAGACAAGGTAGATATGGTGCACACAAATCTATACTGTTAATTCTCAGAACTCGGAGAGAACGTGAACACACAAAAAAAAAATTTGAGTAATACTAAGTACATATTATAACACACAGTTAAACGCTTACTACATATTTATCTATACAGGTTATTTACACTTAACCCCAACTCTGCTAGGGTGAGATTGATATAGGCTGTATAATTATCATCTCTGGGTGGATCAAACTCTGTTACAATAGGTAACTCAACTTCTGATTGAGGAGGATCTACACTGGTATCTACAAATGATACTTGAGGATTAATTAACACTTGTCGTGTACGTAGGGAATAACGACATTCAGGTATAACTTCATCCCAGGTTGAACTATTGGGATTAACAGTGGCTCTCAAGACATCGAGTACCTTTTTATTAGTTCTTTCTGCTAAACCATTGCTGGCAGGATGGTGTGGAACAATGGTAGATTTAATAATCTTATACAAGGCACATAGGTTTTCTAGAATCTCGTTACAAAATTCACCTCCATTATCTGTTATGAGGGACTTAGGAGTGGTATGTCTACAGATTATACGTTCCTTAAACGCTTTAGCTACTGTCCCGGCAGTCTTATCTGGGATAGGAACTAACTCACAAAATCTGGTAAAGTGATCGACCATCACACACAGATGTTTGTTTCCACTGAGGGAACATTGGAAGTTGTTCAACAGATCTAGTACAACTCTTTCCCATGGCTCACTAGTAGTAGGAAAGATCTGGATTGGATTAGGACTCGTGACATTACTCAGTAATATCGGTAGACATACGAGGCCAAAAGTATTTCAATCTGGCTTGTTTCACAGAACGATCCATACCAGGATGTGCAACATCTGGTACATCGTGAACTAGCTGCAAGGCTACTTTCACTAGTGACTGTGGAATTACTAATTGGTATACTCTTCTACTAGGATTACCCAACTCGGTAGTGCGATACAGTAATTCTTGGTTCATGACAAAGTCACTAATGGGTGCTGGTTGCTTCACAGAGAGAATAAGATCTTTCTGGAGCAGGAATCGAACCACACCAGATCAAAAGGGGTCTTGTCTTTGAGTAGTCTTTACATCCTCAGTACTAAATGGAGGATCGGCAGTTACTACACTGACATGACGCGACAAAGCATCAGCAACTACATTGGATTTGCATAACTGTAAAATTGCGTTCAGCCTTAGTAAGGACTCGGCTAGCAAATGCAAATAATCTCTTAAACTGAGTTTTCTTTATTCACTAAGAACTGGGAACACTTTCCTACTGGAGGAATGAACGGCACGGTGGAGTGGAAGGACTCTCCCCGGGTGAAATAGATAGCTCAATAACACAAAGTATGAGCAAAGGAGAATGGCTCTCACTATCTCTTACTGCAGGTAATAATTACTCGACACACGACACTTTACTCTGCAAAGGACTTACTGTCAACTGGAAAGAACACTATCTGGAACACGAGGGACAACAACTGGCACTCTAGTGAATACACTAGCAACAGAAACGGCTTTCTGCAATTGCTTTTGCATCAGCGAGAGATGCTATAACTCATTCAAGTAGTCTTTCTTCAACAAAGCGTCCCCTGGAGAGGAACTACTACTTGAACTAGCAACATTGCAAGGATAGACTCAGTACTCAAGGCGGTCCGGGATACCTCCGGCACCCTAGGCATCCGAACGCTATCTTGCATGCAAGATATTGTAGGGACTGAATTCCAGACAGGAGTGACAGTAATACTAGTTTCTTGACCGCTCGGCTACGTTAATACATAATGCACAAAGCTATCAGGACTGAATTTGAACTTCACATTCCGCAGAACTGTTATAACTCTCTGATACAAGCTGTGAGAACAAACACATTGCTCAAAAGCTAGATACTGTCTTTCAGTCGATAAGGAACTATCAGGATCACGAAGGAAACTATATTGACTCTGTGGCTGGGTAGGTCTAGCATTCGTTAAGGGACTATCATGAATTTCAGCAAGGGCATTTGGAACATTAGGGGACTGAATGCCGTCATTAGCTACACTACTGTAAGGTAAGTGAGACATACTTGCAATGAAAATTGCACAAAGACTAATTCAGGTAAAAAAAATGAGAATGGTAAAATATTCACAGTACACAATTAGTTAAAATGGAAAGTAAGAAGTCATTGAATTAGATGCAGAAAAGGGGTTAAAACAACTAATATACACTGCATAAGAAATGACAACTCACTCACTGAATTGTGACTAAAAATTTTAAGGAATTACTTTACAAATTGCAATAAAAGGCAATACTGACTACTGTAAGGATTAACTGCAAAAATGATCTCTCTCTACTGGAATTTAAAACAAAATTACTAGATGAGAAATAATAAATCAATGCAAAGTGGAAATACAATAAAAAAAAATTGTATTCAACTGGAAAAATACTAGAAAACAAATTTTCTTAAGAGAAAATGACACTAGAATTTAATATACATTGCTGGCTGAAGAATTAACTATGATGCTGACAACTAGCATTGAATTATTAGTATTTTTCAGGATAACACTGAGTAAAATGGAATAAATACACAAAACTGTATGCAAAAATAACAAGAACAAGTAATCACTACTGGAGAATAATTTTAAAGTGTAATCAATGTATGGTATTGCATAAACAATTTACTGCATCAACTAAAAAATCAATATTGCACTGGGCACAATGAGAATGAACACTTTAACTCTTAGTTCACTTAAGAAAACTAATGAAAATGAGTATAATGAATATTACTTTACTTTACATATGAATATTAAGAGTGAATTTGTTCAAGGAATATTGATAAGATCAACACAAAGACAATAATACACAAACTGAAATAAAGGTTAAAAAAACTTACAGTTTTGCAGGAGAATACACAACACAACAAGATTCAGTCAGTGAATGTGATAGTTTATGCAATAAGATCTTGCATGTAAAAATATATATATATAGAGATAGTTCTTGCTGCTTCAGACAAAATATATTCAATGAACAGATTCTGCAAAATTTAAAAAAAATGAGGCACAGGTTGACACAAAAATGTAAACTGTCTGTTGAACTAAAACATGTGAGATACTGGCACAAAAATTAATGGGACACACTGAATGGCACACAGGAAAATGAAATATGCAACTAGGAACACTGGGGCATAAACAATAAGGAACTATTGCACAGACACTGCATAAAAACACAAGGGAATGCACTGGGAGAAAAATGAAAGACAGGGAATTAATGCACACTGCAATAATAACGAATAAATCAAATACTGCACTCAAGGACAAGAAAATTTATACACAAGTACTTACTGCATGTGTACGAGTTTACACAAGGAACATAGATAAAAATGAGACACGGAATACATGAAAAACTGAAAAAGTATTTGAAATAAATTTACACGAAACTGAAACACAAGTCTTTAAATGTCACTAAGAAAATTCACTGCTTAAATGTCTCACACACACGAATATCTATAATAGAATAGAGTCTAATGATGAATGAACGACGGGTGTAGGTGGAGAGAATATATTCCTGGTCGTTGACTGCTGAGTCTTGTAGAAATGCGCTTTCACCGAAGAACTCACACAGCAAGCTTTTACGTTGGCGCTCTGGGATGAAGGAAGACACTCTCGACTTGCTATGTGAGCCGAAACAATGCTGCTGGTACCCCAGATAGGGTAGAAAATACCACAAAGTATTGGCTGGTAGAGGGTAGTGTGAGCAGGTGGTATCTTTGTTTACACCAGCGCGGGTGGTGAGTGGCGCGCGCGTGGATGACGTCACTGCTGCCTGACTCGCTGGCGGTGGGCGATGACGTCACGGGGTTCGGCCAGTACACTAGTTCTCACGGCCTTGGGACTACTAACCCAGGTGGCTTTTTGTACAATAAGCCACAGGAATGGTGAAGATCACTCTGACAAGCGTCCAACTTGTAGCACAGAGCGATTGGAGACAAAACTGCAAGGAACTGGCTTGCTGAAGAAACGACTGGCTTACTTGTATAACTGGCTTTCCTGAAGAAGCTGGCTTAGCTCTCTGGACTGTGAACCTGAATTCTCTTACTTGCACACAGCAGTGAAATGCAGGATGGATGACAAGAGACAGACTGGATGACTGTAGGCTGGCTTAGGCTCTTCCCATAAACTGGCTTACTTGTTGGCTTAATTGCAAAACCCAGATCAACTCTTCGGAGGTTTACTTGCAATTAGAAGCCAGAAGACTGGAGACACTGCTTCAGAAGAGTCTTGGATGACGACACGGGTGAGGGGAAGGTGAGTCGCTGGCGACGGTTGATATTGACGCCCGCGGCGGTACTCTCTCACACCGGCTTCTTCTTTCTCTCAATTCCGCTCAAAATACTCAAAATCTACGCCCACGAGCTGTCACCATTTGTGTTGTGGGGTTCTTTTCATAGATTTGGTAATATTAACAGACGATGAGCTTGGGTTTTGGTAGCGTTTAATGAGGCGTTGGATATATGGGAGCTGAGAGCCTATGCCTGTGTGTCTGTCCTGCACTGAGTCTGGGTGGTAACTCAACACTAGGCCGCCTGGCGCTGAGGCATTCAAAAGGCAGGCCTATCATTGGCTGATGCCAGATCACATGGGCAGAGGTTGGAAATCACGTGAACAGCCGTGATGCAGCCGTTATAAGTACAACCCGTACATAGAGACATTGATATACATAGTAACACTAGAGACATTGATATACATAGTAACACTAGAGACATTGATATACATAGTAACACTAGAGACATTGATATACATAGTAACACTAGAGACATTGATATACATAGTAACACTAGAGACATTGATATACATAGTAACACTAGAGACATTGATATACATAGTAACACTAGAGACATTGATATACATAGTAACACTAGAGACATTGATATAAATAGTAACACTAGAGACATTGATATACATAGTAACACTAGAGACATTGATATACATAGTAACACTAGAGACATTGATATACATAGTAACACTAGAGACATTGATATACATAGTAACACTAGAGACATTGATATACATAGTAACACTAGAGACATTGATATACATAGTAACACTAGAGACATTGATATACATAGTAACACTAGAGACATTGATATACATAGTAACACTAGAGACATTGATATACATAGTAACACTAGAACATTGATATACATAGTAACACTAGAGACATTGATATACATAGTAACACTAGAGACATTGATATACATAGTAACACTAGAGACATTGATATACATAGTAACACTAGAGACATTGATATACATAGTAACACTAGAGACATTGATATACATAGTAACACTAGAGACATTGATATACATAGTAACACTAGAGACATTGATATACATAGTAACACTAGAGACATTGATATACATAGTAACACTAGAGACATTGATATACATAGTAACACTAGAGACATTGATATACATAGTAACACTAGAGACATTGATATACATAGTAACACTAGAGACATTGATATACATAGTAACACTAGAGACATTGATATACATAGTAACACTAGAGACATTGATATACATAGTAACACTAGAGACATTGATATACATAGTAACACTAGAGACATTGATATACATAGTAACACTAGAGACATTGATATACATAGTAACACTAGAGACATTGATATACATAGTAACACTAGAGACATTGATATACATAGTAACACTAGAGACATTGATATACATAGTAACACTAGAGACATTGATATACATAGTAACACTAGAGACATTGATATACATAGTAACACTAGAGACATTGATATACATAGTAACACTAGAGACATTGATATACATAGTAACACTAGAGACATTGATATACATAGTAACACTAGAGACATTGATATACATAGTAACACTAGAGACATTGATATACATAGTAACACTAGAGACATTGATATACATAGTAACACTAGAGACATTGATATACATAGTAACACTAGAGACATTGATATACATAGTAACACTAGAGACATTGATATACATAGTAACACTAGAGACATTGATATACATAGTAACACTAGAGACATTGATATACATAGTAACACTAGAGACATTGATATACATAGTAACACTAGAGACATTGATATACATAGTAACACTAGAGACATTGATATACATAGTAACACTAGAGACATTGATATACATAGTAACACTAGAGACATTGATATACATAGTAACACTAGAGACATTGATATACATAGTAACACTAGAGACATTGATATACATAGTAACACTAGAGACATTGATATACATAGTAACACTAGAGACATTGATATACATAGTAACACTAGAGACATTGATATACATAGTAACACTAGAGACATTGATATACATAGTAACACTAGAACATTGATATACATAGTAACACTAGAGACATTGATATACATAGTAACACTAGAGACATTTGATATACACTAGTGAATTACACTAGAGACATTGATATACATAGTAACACTAGAGACATTGATATACATAGTAACACTAGAGACATTGATATACATAGTAACACTAGAGACATTGATATACATAGTAACACTAGAGACATTGATATACATAGTAACACTAGAGACATTGATATACATAGTAACACTAGAGACATTGATATACATAGTAACACTAGAGACATTGATATACATAGTAACACTAGAGACATTGATATACATAGTAACACTAGAGACATTGATATACATAGTAACACTAGAGACATTGATATACATAGTAACACTAGAGACATTGATATACATAGTAACACTAGAGACATTGATATACATAGTAACACTAGAGACATTGATATACATAGTAACACTAGAGACATTGATATCACACCATAAATGCATAGATCAAACTGATATATATAGTAACACCATAAATGCATAGATCAAACTGATATATATAGTAACACCATAAATGCATAGATCAAACTGATATATATAGTAACACCATAAATGCATAGATCAAACTGATATATATAGTAACACCATAAATGCATAGATCACATTCATACAAACAAGCACATATACATTCATAAAATTTAAATTTAGAAATTAAATACTATGACATATAAATAGAAGAATAAAATTTAAAATAATTGGCCTCTCCATGGTGGTGTAACTGGACGGGAAGTTCTTCTCTTCTGGCTGGACTACGGTACCAGACTACCCGGGTGAATGTATTTACACAGCACAGATTTCTGTGTGTCCTCCTCTGTAATTACATCTGTCTGTATATAATTATATTAAAACACGTGTTGTAATATCATATATGGGTAGTGCTCCATGGGGAGGCTACATTTGAAGAGTTAAGTTCCTCTTTGAGGAAATGCTGTGTTTGGGGTTCACACCTCTCAACGTCCCCCTCAAATGTGAGTATATTCGCGTATAGCAGGCCAGTCACATGATAAGCATCATTCAATTAATTGTAAAGACGTGGAATTTGAAAGTAACAACTAACGCAGTTCTTACACACTGAACACATCTTATAAACAGATTAGTCTTTATCCTTAATCAGTGTCCAAATCCCATTCTTCTATTTCATCATTTTCCTCCATCAATGTTATGCTTCCAGTTTTGTTATTTTCAGTTTATTCCAGAGTAAGTCTTGACTTGATAATTTACATCGCAGATTTTCTGCTGTATTTCTTTCATCATATTTTAAGTATTTACTCAATTACTCCAGCACTGGAGCATATAGTACAATTACTCCAGCACTGGAGCATATAGTACAATTACTCCAGCACTGGAGCATATAGTGCAATTACTCCAGCACTGTGCATTTATAGTACAATTACTCCAGCACTGGAGCATATAGTACAATTACTCCAGCACTGGAGCATATAGTACAATTACTCCAGCACTGGAGCATATAGTACAATTACTCCAGCACTGGAGCATATAGTACAATTACTCCAGCACTGGAGCATATAGTACAATTACTCCAGCACTGGAGCATTTAGTACAATTACTCCAGCACTGGAGCATTTAGTACAATTTCCAATTTCCGAAAAGTTTCTAGGGAAAAATAAGAGTACAGATTTTGACTAGGGTGAAATCGACGATCTGTACTCTCAGTGATTATTGAAAAAAATATGGTGTCATCTCCGTTACCAGGGGGGATGGATGGGAAGTCGTAACCGTGGAGAAAGGGAAGGGGGACTGTAGGTAGTAGTTCGCATCCATTCATCTACGTGCTTTAAGAACTCTCCACTTTCCTCAGTGCTTGACCGTGTTGCCGAATCTCTATCTGGAATATTATGTGTAAGTTAACCATACAACGGGTGGGGTTGGAACCCGCGATCAGAGAGTCCTAAAACTCCAGACCGACGCTTTAGCCACTGTGCCAGCTAGCCACAATAGATTCATCCAACTAGGTATATTTATACACGGGTTCTAACCCCCACCCGTGGTATGGTTTGTTTGCAATCGTGTCATTACGATTTCGTGAGTAGTGTAAGCTAAGGTTGTAGTTGAAGTCCGGTTTAGTTAACGGCATTGGATGTAGTGTTAATGTACAGTAAGGGTTGGAACATCCATTGTATTACAACCTCCTTTGACAGCAGCCAGGTTTACCCAGAGACACTACTAGCCTTAGAAATTGGGTGGGCAGGCAGTGAAAATGTCACTACGGGAGGGAAAAAGGTGTAGGCGTAAATGTGATGTCAGGGATAAGTGATAAAACCCCTGAGGATTACTAATTACAGCACTTTTGTACACACAAGAGTCTGCTGTGTTCCATTATTTTGGTTATCCAAAAGACTCCATGTCTAAAGTGTAGGGAAGCAGTGACTTCCGTCATTTAGCCTCAGCTGTACCAGCTTAAGTACATACGATAACTCTGGTATAATTTCCTGATATAATATTAAGAAATTGAGCAATTACCGTAGATGAGATAGGCAAAGTTTACAGACTTGCATTGCATGGATTGTGGGTTGCTGTCTATGGAGTCTCACTCCACACCAATACTAAGTGCAGTATACACACATTCTGGTGTTATAAGAGTTCCACTATACAACGATCCGAAGGCAAGAACGTGTAGAGTGAACTGATTAATGAATGTTAATTCTAAAAAGTCATGGACAATCAGGAAAACTTTTCCTGACATTTTGGATACACTGAACACAGATCAAGAGCTATAGAGACCTAAAGGAGAGAAACAGTGGCTTGTAATCATAAGTACAAAGTGCAGACCCTAGCGAGATACTGGTCCTTTATAATAATAATAATAATAATAATAATAATAATAATAATAATAATAATAATAATAATAATATTTTTATTTCGTTGCAAGTTACAAGTATACATAGGTATTGGTAGTTACAATTATAAAACTGTAATGCAAGGAGAGCCACTGGCATGCCATGGCATTAGGGGCAGCTTAAGCACGTAAGGGACGTTCTTAGAACATAGCGCAGTTTATGTATCGTATTTTACAACATTGAGTCAAGCAACACTGGTTAGTATTAGTAAAAAGATATTTGGCACTAGTAATGGTCTTTGTGTACTGTTCAAGACAGTGGATATTTGAGGCAGGGAGAGCCTAGCAACCACAGTGGACAGTGGATATTTGAGGCAGAGAGAGCCTAGCAGCCACTGTGGAGAGACAGTAGAAGAGGAAATGTTAGTGCACCATCAAGCACTGTCGCCCCGGGTCAGCCAGCCATCAGCTGACAGCTTTGTTTATAAACAGAACTTATGTGCCCAGTCTAGACTACTGAGCCTCTTTACTGGCAGACCTTTACAGTGGTTTATTATAAGCTTAAATTGTAGGCAACTCGATAAGAATTATTTCGGATGAATGTAATGTAGTGGCGTCCGGCTGAAGGAAGGGAACAGCTAACCATTAACCATCCAGGTTTTGTTGATTTTTGTTGTACGAGAGATAATGGTTCAAAAAATAGGTGATGTTAATTAACCGGGAAGATTGTTGTGAAATGTGTTGAGCAGTAAATGCGTAGTACCTGATGAATGAATAGTTCGAGAGGAATAGTCAGATTCGAAAGAAGGAAGTAGGAAATCAGATTGAAAGAAGGTGGGGAAATCAGATTCGAAAGAAGGAATAGGAGGAAATCAGATCGAAAGAAGGAATAGGAGGAAATCAGATTCGAAAGAAGGAATAGGAGGAAATCAGATTCGAAAGAAGGAATGGATGTGAAGTGGAAATCAGATTCGAAAGAAGGAATAGGAGGAAATCAGATTCGAAAGAAGGAATAGGAGGAAATTTCAGATTCGAAAGAAGGAATGGAGGAAATCAGATTCGAAAGAAGGAATAGGAGAAATCAGATTCGAAAGAAGGAATAGGAGGAAATCAGATTCGAAGAAGGAATGAAATCAGATTCGAAAGAAGAATAGGAGGAAATCAGATTCGAAAGAAGGAATAGGAGGAAATCAGATTCGAAAGAAGGAATAGGAGGAAATCAGATTCGAAAGAAGGAATAGGAGGAAATCAGATTCGAAAGAAGGAATAGGAGGAAATCAGATTCGAAAGAAGGAATACTAGGAAATCAGATTCGAAAGAAGGAATAGGAGGAAATCAGATTCGAAAGAAGGAAAATAGGAGGAAAAACTCGAGATTCCGAAAGAAGGAATAGGAGGAACATCAGATTCGAAGGAAGGAATAGGAGGAAATCAGATTCGAAAGAAGGAATAGGAGGAAATCAGATTCGAAAGAAGGAATAGGAGGAAATCAGATTCGAAAGAAGGAATAGAGGAAATCAGATTCGAAAGAAGGAATAGGAGGAACAGATTCGAAAGAAGGAATAGGAGGAAATCAGATTCGAAAGAAGGAATAGGAGGAAATCAGATTCGAAAGAAGGAATAGGAGGAAATCAGATTCGAAAGAAGGAATAGAGGAACAGTCGGAAGAATAGGAGGAAATCCAAAAATTCGAAAAGAAGGAATAGGGAAATCAGATTCGAAAGAAGGAATAGAGGAAATCAGATTCGAAAGAAGGAATAGGAGGAAATCAGATTCGAAAGAAGGAATAGGAGGAAATCAGATTCGAAAGAAGGAATAGGAGGAAATCAGATTCGGAGATAGGAAATCAGATGAAAAGATCTGTTTCACCGGAAGAATGGAGGAACTTACCTCCAGATTCAAAGAGGAATGAAAATCAATTGAAGAAGGAATAGGAGGAAATCTTGAGATTCGAAAGAGATAGAGAATAGATTCGAAGAAGAAAGGGGAAATCAGATTCGAAGGGAATGAGGAACTATCGAAAGAAGAATAGGAGGAACGATTCGAAAGAAGGAATAGGAGAATATCTACGATTCGAAAGAAGGAAGGAGGAACTCCAAATTTTGACAAGATCCACACGGATGAGACACTCTCAAACCATGTGTCCAATGGCTCCCACTCTCACCAGGTCCACACTCACTCACCAGGTCCACACTACACTCTCACCAGGTCCACACTACACTCTCACCAGGTCCACACTACACTCTCACCAGGTCCACACTACACTCTCACCAGGTCCACACTACACACTCACCAGGGACACACTACACACTCACCAGGGACACACTACACTCTCACCAGGGACACACTACACACTCACTAGGGACACTCTCACCAGGTCCACACTACACTCTCACCAGGTCCACACTACACTCTCACCAGGGACACACTACACTCTCACCAGGTCCACACTACACTCTCACCAGGGACACACTACACTCTCACCAGGTCCACACTACACTCTCACCAGGGACACACTACACTCTCACCAGGGACACACTACACTCTCACCAGGGACACACTACACTCTCACCAGGGACACACTACACTCTCACCAGGTCCACACTACACTCTCACCAGGGACACACTACACACTCACCAGGGACACACTACACACTCACCAGGGACACACTACACACTCACCAGGGACACACTACACACTCACCAGGGACACACTACACACTCACCAGGGACACACTACACACTCACCAGGTCCACACTCACCAGGTCCACACTCACCAGGTCCACACTACACACTCACCAGGTCCACACTACACACTCACCAGGTCCACACTACACACTCACCAGGTCCACACTACACTCTCAACAGGTCCACACTACACTCTCACCAGGTCCACACTACACTCTCACCAGGGACACACTACACACTCACCAGGTCCACACTACACTCTCACCAGGGACACACTACACACTCACCAGGTCCACACTACACTCTCACCAGGGACACACTACACACTCACCAGGTCCACACTACACTCTCACCAGGGACACACTACACACTCACCAGGTCCACACTACACACTCACCAGGTCCACACTACACACTCACCAGGGACACACTACACTCTCACCAGGTCCACACTACACACTCACCAGGTCCACACTACACACTCACCAGGGACACACTACACACTCACCAGGTCCACACTACACTCTCACCAGCTCCACACTACACTCTCACCAGGTCCACACTACACACTCACCAGGTCCACACTACACTCTCACCAGGTCCACACTACACTCTCACCAGGGACACACTACACACTCACCAGGTCCACACTACACTCTCACCAGGGACACACTACACACTCACCAGGTCCACACTACACTCTCACCAGCGACACACTACACACTCACCAGGTCCACACTACACACTCACCAGGTCCACACTACACACTCACCAGGTCCACACTACACACTCACCAGGTCCACACTACACTCTCACCAGGTCCACACTACACACTCACCAGGTCCACACTACACACTCACCAGGTCCACACTACACACTCACCAGGTCCACACTACACACTCACCAGGTCCACACTACACTCTCACCAGGTCCACACTACACTCTCACCAGGTCCACACTACACACTCACCAGGTCCACACTACACACTCACCAGGTCCACACTACACACTCACCAGGTCCACACTACACACTCACCAGGTCCACACTACACACTCACCAGGTCCACACTACACACTCACCAGGTCCACACTACACACTCACCAGGTCCACACTACACACTCACCAGGGACACACTACAAACTCACCAGGGACACACTACACACTCACCAGGGACACACTACACACTCACCAGGGACACACTACACACTCACCAGGGACACACTACACACTCACCAGGGACACACTACACACTCACCAGGGACACACTACACACTCACCAGGGACACACTACACACTCACCAGGGACACACTACACACTCACCAGGGACACTACACACTCACCAGGGACACACTACACACTCACCAGGTCCACACTACACACTCACCAGGTCCACACTACACACTCACCAGGGACACACTACACTCTCACCAGGGACACACTACACACTCACCAGGTCCACACTACACTCTCACCAGGGACACACTACACTCTCACCAGGTCCACACTACACTCTCTTTCTTCCTTTTTGCTGTTTTTTTTTTTAACTAGTTATCCCCTTTTTGCAAGTCAACAAGACTATCTTACTTCCTCCTGATTACAATAACAAAAATTAAAAATGGGATCTATAACAAAACGTTTTGAGAGTTTGATGAAGATCTCGACTATTTACAATTAGAGATCCTCCCTCTTCCTTGTAAGAATATCTCAGTTTGAAATAAGATATCCTTCAACCAAATATACTCAGCTGAAGGAGTGAGATAATCTTTGATATTAACCCCCTGAAGAATACATAGAGGAGGATCGACTAAGCTTATGTTATTAATCCCGTGCGGAGGATGGCAACAAAGATAACATGCCCAGACATGACAGATACATGTACTGTATACATAAAAATTAAAAATTAAGCAAAATATTCTATGAAGAGTGTCACCATAGTGTCACCATAGGGTTGGAATGAAGTTAAAATTCCTCATGTATCCTCTGATACCATGATAAAATGATAAGCGTTGATATGTAAAAAATATCTCTAAAAAAAGGTTTTAGATGGTAGTATAAGAAAGTCGCATAATTGATGGTGATGATGTGATTGATGGTGGTGATGTGATTGATGGTGATGTGTGAAAACCATCATCCAACACATCATCTGTCAACCTCAGAGTTACCAGACCTTGCCACGTGGAGGCCAGGGGTTGGCCTTTAAGGTTTTTGATGCTTTCCCCAGGTCCATGTGTCCAGGAGTCCATCTGTGTCCCCTCAGTATCTCCTTCTTTCCCAGATCCATGTGTCCAGGAGTCCATCTGTCCGCCTCAGATATTCTCCCTTCCCCACTTCCCCAAGGTATCCTCGCCTTTCCCAGGTCCATGTGTCCAGGAATCCATCTGTGTCCCTTCAGATATTCTCCCTTCCCCACTTTCCCAAGGTCTGCCTCATCAACCAGTATTCCCGTCTGTCCCAGGTTCATGTGTCCAGGAGTCCATTTGTCCGCCTCAGATATTCTACCTTCCCCACTTTCCCAAGGATCCTCGCCTTTCTCAGGTCCATGTGTCCAAGAATCCATCCGTGGGCCCCCTGATGTCTCCCCTTCCTCACTTCCCTTAGGATACATCCCCAGGTTCATGTGTCCAGGAGTCCATTTGTGTCCTCAGATATTCTCCCTTTCCCAAGGTCTGCCCCATCAACCAGTATCCTCGTCTTTCCCAGGTTCATGTGTCCGCCTCAGATATTCTCCCTTCCTACTTCCCCAAGGTATCCTCGCTTTTCCCAGGTCCATGTGTCCAGGAATCAATCCGTGGGCCCCCGGATGTCTCCCCTTCCTCACTTCCCTTAGGTTATATACCCATGTTCATGTGTCCAGAAGTCCATTTGTGTCCCCACAGATATTCTCTCTTTCCCAAGGTCTGTCCCATCAACCAGTATCCTCGCCTTTCCCAGGTCCATGTGTCCAGGTGTCCATCTGTCCGCCTCAGATATTCTCCCTTCCCCACTTTCCCAAGGTATCCTCGCCTTTCCCAGGTCCATGTGTCCAGGAATCCATCCGTGGGCCCCCGGATGTCTCCCCTTCCTCACTTCCCTTAGGTTATATACCCATGTTCATGTGTCCAGAAGTCCATTTGTGTCCCCGCAGATATTCTCCCTTTCCCAAGGTCTGTCCCATCAACCAGTATCCTCGTCTTTCCCAGGTCCATGTGTCCAGGAGTCCATCTGTCCGCCTCAGATATTCTCCCTTCCCTACTTCTCCAAGGTATCCTCGCTTTTCCCAGGTCCATGTGTCCAGGAATCAATCCGTGGGCCCCCGGATGTCTCCCCTTCCTCACTTCCCTTAGGTTATATACCCATGTTCATGTGTCCAGAAGTCCATTTGTGTCCCCGCAGATATTCTCCCTTTCCCAAGGTCTGTCCCATCAACCAGTATCCTCGCCTTTCCCAGGTCCATGTGTCCAGGTGTCCATCTGTCCGCCTCAGATATTCTCCCTTCCCCACTTCCCCAAGGTATCCTCGCCTTTCCCAGGTCCATGTGTCCAGGAATCCATCCGTGGGCCCCCGGATGTCTCCCCTTCCTCACTTCTCTAAGGTTATATACCAGTCTCAGCCTTCCTCAGGTTATGTGTCCCGAAGTCAGCTCAGCCACCCCCAGTGATCTAGCTAGATGAGAACGAGGCCTTGTCTAGCTGGTCTACGGTAGAGACTGTCCAGGTGGGTGGAATTACTGGAGGTGACACACAGAAAACTGCGTCCAGTAATTCCACCCACCAAGACAGCCACGACCGTACACCAGCTAGACGAGACCAAGCTACCGTCCAGTTCGGCCACCAAGGTGAGGCCACTCAATAAATTTTTGGAAGTTCTATTTATATTAAACGCTTTATTTACATAAAAAATAAGATTTTTTTACTAAATTAGCAGTTTAAGTGGGTTTGTGAGAGTTTTTTTGTGACTATGAGTGTTCGTGTGTTTGTCCACTTCACGAGAACTGTAATAAGTGTTGAATTTTGTATTTTATTTGGTAATTTTTCTTATTTATTTGCAAGATGCGCAGTTACAAGCGCTTGCGCACAATGGAAGTTACATTGTACGACTTTTTTTGGTTATCCTGGGTAATGAACACATATATTACTATGTATGATAATTTGTGTAACTGTATTTACGAGTACCTGAACTAAGTAAACTTACACACACTTGTTTTTACACTCATTTTGCGCATTTCCGCAAAGGCAGCTGTTGATTCACCGTCATTCATACAGGGAAAAAACTACGCACGCACACACCAAACTGAAATCACAACACAGTGGAACATTAGAACAACTTAGGCAACACACCTGAGCTGACCAACACAATAGAACATTAGAACAACTTAGGCAACACACCTGAGCTGACCAACACAATAGAACATTAGAACAACTTAGGCAACACACCTGAGCTGACCAACACAATAGAACATTAGAACAACTTAGGCAACACACTTGAGCTGACCAACACAATTCCTCAAGAAACTGTTTTATCAGCATAATTTTTACTCGTGTATTAACATTGTTCAATAACTATCCATTACTATAAATCACAGTTTACTCCCAACATTTCAACTCATCTTCATCCATCCATTTCCACAACTCATCTTCAACTATTCATCTCTACAACTCATCATCAACCGTCTCTTACTACATATCACTATGAAACATCCATTAAATCAACTCACTATAAACCATCACCGCAATTCACCATCAACCATCCATTACCTAACCTCGTCGGCCATCCATCATCCCAACTCACCATCAACCATCCATACCTACAACCCACCATCAATAACCACAACTCACCATCAATCATCCATATCCACAACTTACCATCAAATCAACTCATTATAAAGCATCCATCACCACAACTCGCCATCAACCATCCATCACAACTCACCCCAGTCATTCGCCACCACAACTCACTACCAACCATTCACATTATGTGAAGCAGGACTCACATGGGTCTATACAGGTGTGAACACCATTTAGAGTTCTATGTTAATGTTCAGTGAGTGTTCTATTCCGGATCTGTTTCTGATCGACATGTTCATTCAATGTTCTAACCCATATCAACGTGTTCAGTAAGTGTTCTGTACCACATCCATATTGTATGGAAATTTAAAGGCAAAAAATTTTCCAACCAGCTTCAATATCTTAAGAAAAACCTAGTTTCTGGCTTAGGAAAATCTTCTCTTGAATCTAGTAATTGCTGGGTTAACACAGTGTTAAGCCAGTGGACAGTGTAACTTTGTAAATGGTCCAAGTCGGACCGAAACGTCGTGGTAAGCTGCCCTCTTCAAGTTGCGGGTTATTAGTGTATTGTTTCACTCACGGTATTGTGACCTTTTTGTTACTTCCTTCATTTTTAATCATGGGTCCCTAATATCACTTCTACATGGTTACTCATGGGTCCCTCATAACTTCCTATATGGTAATACACACACAACCCGCACATATAAAAAGAGAGGAGCTTACGACGACGTTTCGGTCCGACTTGGACCATTTACAAAGTCACACTAACACAAAGGACGAATCGAATCGAATAAGTTCAGGCAAGATCCCAATGGGATGAGCGGGGAAGACGGTACATACGAAGAATAGCGCTGGAGAGGAGTCTTCTTAGTCGTAGAAATAGAGCCAGGGCTTAACCCAGCAGCTAAGGCGATCGTGGGGCAGACTTGAGAACAGGAATAGCAGGCTCTCCTGTTGATGAGACTTCTGTGGGGTGAGCGGGGAGGACGGGACAGGCGAAGATTAGCGCTAGAGAGGAGTGTAGAAGTTGAGCCAGGGCTTAACCCAGCAGCTAAGGCGAAAGTGGGTCAGAGGGGCGAACAGTTCAAGGTACCTGACATAGAATCAAAAGGTTATTTGTAAATAGGGTTAGGAGCAGGTTCTTACAAGGAATAGAAAAGGTTGTGTTGGTTTGTGGGTCTACGAATGTCTTCGTCAAGGAGAGGTCCAGTAGTCATGTGTCTCAAGTTTGTCTATCTGTCTGTCACTGAGTCTTCCAGTACAAATTCAGCGCAGGGATGTCTAACTGGGCATGGAGAGGCTCGCTTGTGGCGAAGTCCTCCCATCTGACATCAAGCACCCAGCGCAGAGCCTTGTTCTGGACACGCTGCAGTTTAAGTAAGTTTGTTTTGGCTGCAGGAGAGAGGGCTAGAGGAGAGTAAGTTATCAGCGGACGTATTAGGGATTTGTAGAGGTGTAGTTTGGTGCGTTGGGAGGCATGTTGCAGCTTGTAGAGGCCCGCAAGGGCCTTACTAGCTACTGCATGCTTTGAGTGAATGTGTCTGAAAGCAAAGAAGGTAGTCAAGATTAATGCCAAGGACTGTGACAGATTGTGTGATGGGGATGTAGGTGCGGGTGTCAGCTGTTCTGAGCTCGACAGGTAATGGAGGATCACGTTTCCTATAGTTAAAATATGTAATGCTGGATTTAGCTGCATTGGTTTTGATCCTTCATTTTTGTTCCCAGAAGGCAATCCTGTCGACCTCATTTTGTGTTTTGTGTGAGAGTGTATCTATATTGGCGTGAGTGGTGAGTTGTGTAATGTCGTCTGCATAGGCTAGTGTGATGGAGTTGTGGTATACAGGTGTTGGAATGTCGTTAGTGTATAAAATGTAGAGGGTAGGGGAGAGGACAGATCCCTGGGGTACTCCAGCATTTAGTGTGAAGTAGTCAAAGTAGCAGCCTTGGAATTTGATTCTCATGGTGCGGCCGTCAAGGAAGTTGCAGAGGAGTTTACGAGTAGTGAGAGGCAGGTTAAAGTTAGTGCAGAGTTTGTGTTTGAGCCCTACATGCCAGACAGTGTCAAAAGCTTTTTTAACGTCTTTTGCAACCAGGGCTGTCCTGTTTCTTTGTTTTGTTTTTATGTGGATGTAGTTGAGAATGATGTTAATGGCATCCTGTGTAGATCTGTGAGTTCTGAAGCCAAACTGGCTTCAGAAGGACAGGTGGAAGGGGTATTTATAGGCAGGTAGACAGGGAAGGGCACAAGAAAGTGGTAGTGGTAGTAGTAGTGAAAGTAGTAGTGGTAGTGGTAGTAGTAGTGAAAGTAGTAGTGGTAGTAGTGGAGTCAGTCATAATCTAAGTAAGGAGCACTGCAATGAAGCTGGCGGCCTGCATAGGGTAAGGACAACAACACAGTGGGGGAAAATGAAAATAAAATAAATAAGGACAAATACAAGGCAAAAGAAAAGAAAGAAAACCAAGAGGAGAAAGGAGAAAGAGAAGGGGGAAGAGATAGAAGGGGAAGGAATCAGGTTAAGTCACGGGTGTTCTGAAGTTTGGAGCATTTAACAATGTAATGGGAGAGGAAAGCATCTACAGAGACAAAGCCAAGGCTAAGATTCATACAAGGAAAGTTGTGTATAAGGGAGGATTCAACCAGACGACGACTGTGAAAGTTGGACGTAGGGTAGACAGTTTTAGCAGAAGACCAATCAATAGGATGACTGTGATCTCTGACATGACAGAAAAGAGCATTATTAGTGTCGGCAAGCCTAACACTATTTTTGTGCTCCCTGAGTCTGTCAGAAAGAGATCGGCCAGTTTCTCCAAAGTACTGAAGAGGACAGGAGGAGCAAGATATAGAGTAGACATTAGGAGAATCTATTGAGGGAGGGGAGGTATGAACTAGATTAGTGCGAAGAGTGTTAGTCTGGCGAAAGGTAAGTTTCATGTCTAAGGAACAGAGAGAGTTGTTGAGATTAGAGAGACCAGAGATGTAGGGAAGGCAGAGGACAGGAGAGTTCCCAGGAGTAGAGGGTTTAGGAGAGAAGAAAGTCCGTTTGGCACGAGAGAAAGCAGAGTCTATGAAATGGGAAGGGTAGCCAAGGCGGGAAAATGAATTATGTGTGGTTATATGTGCAGGTTGTGTGTGTATTGTTCCAGTCTCGGTATAGTGCCTTTTTTGTTAGTTATATATGGTTACTTATAGGCCCCTCATAACTTTCTTGTATGGTTACTCATAGGACCCTCATAACTTCCTTGTATGGTTACTCATAGGTCCCTCATAACTTCCTTGTATGGTTACTCATAGGTCCCTCATAACTTCCTTGTATGGTTACTTATAGGTCTTGTAACTTCCTTGTATGGTTACTCAAAGGACCCTCATAACTTCCTTGTATGGTTACTCATAGGACCCTCATAATTTCCTTGTATGGTTACTCATAGGACTCTCATAACTTGTATGGTTACTTATAGGTCTTATAACTTCCTTGTATGGTTACTCATAGGTCCCTCATAACTTCCTTGTATGGTTACTCATAGGACCCTCATAACTTCCTTGTATGGTTACTCATAGGTCCCTCATAACTTCCTTGTATGGTTACTCATAGGACCCTCATAACTTGTATGGTTACTTATAGGTCTCATAACTTCCTTGTATGGTTACTCATAGGTCCCTCATAACTTCCTTGTATGGTTACTCATAGGTCCCTCATAACTTCCTTGTATGGTTACTTATAGGTCTTGTAACTTCCTTGTATGGTTACTCATAGGACCCTCATAACTTCCTTGTATGGTTACTCATAGGACCCTCATAATTTCCTTGTATGGTTACTCATAGGACCCTCATAACTTGTATGGTTACTTATAGGTCTTATAACTTGTATGGTTACTCATAGGTCCCTCATAACTTCCTTGTATGGTTACTCATAGGACCCTCATAACTTCCTTGTATGGTTACTCATAGGTCCCTCATAACTTCCTTGTATGGTTACTCATAGGACCCTCATAACTTGCATGGTTACTCATAGGACCCTCATAACTTGTATGGTTACTTATAGGTCTCATAACTTCCTTGTATGGTTACTCATAGGTCCCTCATAACTTTCTTGTATGGTTACTCATAGGTCCCTCATAACTTCCTTGTATGGTTACTTATAGGTCTCATAACTTCCTTGTATGGTTACTCATAGGTCCCTCATAACTTCTTTGGGTGGTTACTCGTAGGCCCCTCATAACTTGTATGGTTACTCATAGGTCTTTCATAACTTGTATGGTTACTCATAGGTCCCTCATAACTTGTATAGTTACTTATAGGTCTCATAACTTCCTTGTATGGTTACTCATAGGACCCTCATAACTTCCTTGTATGATTACTCATAGGACCCTCATAATTTCCTTGTATGGTTACTCATAGGACCCTCATAACTTGTATGGTTACTTATAGGTCTTATAACTTCCTTGTATGGTTGCTCATAGGTCCCTCATAACTTCATTGTATGGTTACTCATAGGACCCTCATAACTTCCTTGTATGGTTACTCATAGGTCCCTCATAACTTCCTTGTATGGTTCCCATGGTATACCTAGGTCTCATAGCTAACTTCCTTGTATGGTTACTCATAGGTCCCTCATAACTTCCTTGTATGGTTACTCATAGGTCCCTCATAACTTCCTTGTATGGTTACTTATAGGTCTCATAACTTCCTTGTATGGTTACTCATAGGTCCCTCATAACTTCCTTGTATGGTTACTCATAGGTCCCTCATAACTTCCTTGTATGGTTACTCATAGGTCCCTCATAACTTCCTTGTATGGTTACTCATAGGTCCCTCATAACTCCCTTGTATGGTTACTCATAGGTCCCTCATAACTTCCTTGTATGGTTACTCATAGGTCCTTCACATATTTCTTGCACCATCGAGTGCAAGAAATATGTTTGTTTTTATGTTCAGTTTAAACCAACATGTCATTACTGTTCCACTAAGCAGAGTAGCTGAGAAAATATCTTGTATGAGTATCATAGTGTTATTTCAGGTCTACTACATCTACTCAAGCTCTGGTCACCTTGTGTTTGTTTTCTAAGACATACGTGACTTACAGGGAAAGGATTCTAACCTGCTTCACTATTGGGAAGTGGAAAGGAAACACCAGAAAAAATAACAATGATTATAAACACAAAGAAAAGCAGAGATATGTGAACACACATCTTAATATGCACATTGGAACAAAGAATAAACAAGCAATTTATTAACTATCCATCACCAATATCAACCATCAACCAGCCATAATTTCAACTAATCATCAACCATCCCTCACTATAACTCATCTACAAACATGCAACACCACAACACATTATCATCTATTCATAACATCTCACCATCACCCATCAGTATTTTCAACTTATCAAAGTTCATAACATATCTCCATCGACTATCACTGACCACAACTCACAATTAACATTATATCACTTCAGTATGCCATCAACCATCTATAACAACAACTATCAACCATCCCTTACCTAAAATTTCCATCATCCATACACCATTACAACTAACTTTCAACCATTCATTTCGGTTCATCAACAATTCAACACAGGCTGCAAGCCTGGTCCAGCAACTGGCTCCTGGAGTTCAACCCCACCAAGTGCAAAGTCATGAAGATTGGGGAAGGGCAAAGAAGACCGCAGACGGAGTACAGCTTAGGGGGCCAGAGACTGCAAACCTCAATCAAAGAAAAAGACCTTGGGGTGAGTATAACACCAGGAACATCTCCTGAGGCGCACATCAACCAAATAACTGCTGCAGCATATGGGCGCCTAGCAAACCTAAGAAAAGCATTCCGACATCTTAATAAAGAATCGTTCAGGACCCTGTACACTGTGTACGTTAGGCCCATACTGGAGTATGCTGCACCAGTTTGAAACCCACACCTAACCAAGCATGTGAAGAAGCTCGAGAAAGTGCAAAGGTTTGCAACAAGACTAGTCCCAGAGATAAGGGGTATGTCCTACGAGGAGAGGTTAAGGGAAATCGACCTGACGACACTGGAGGACAGGAGAGATAGGGGGGACATGATAACAACATATAAGATACTGAGGGGAATTGACAAAGTGGATAGAGACAGAATGTTCCAGAGATGGGACACAGCAACAAGGGGACACAGTTGGAAGTTGAAGACTCAGATGAATCACAGGGATGTTAGGAAGTATTTCTTCAGTCGCAGAGTGGTCGGGAAGTGGAATAGTTTAGGAAGTGATGTAGTGGAGGCAGGCTCCATACATAGCTTTAAGAAAGAGGTATGATAAAGCTCATGGCGCAGAGGGAGAGCCAATGCTTTGTGTCACCTAAAATCTATGAGTTATTTCTACAGAGTGTAATACTATGAAGATGCTATCAATGCCCTCAAGTCTCCAGTATATTAAGCCTAGAAATGAAATCTTTGCACGATATCGTCTTGCAACTCGCCGTAACCAGATTGGTGAATCCTTAGAGGAAGGAATACTTTCAAGCATTGAAAATATTAGGTAAGGACTGTAACTTCGAGCGGTGACAGCTTCTCCAGTATTGTGAAGAGTCCATCAGGGATGCTTTTTATCAGTGGCCTGCAATCACCAATAATAAGGCAGCGTTTATTGGAGAATAAAACTCTGGACTTAGCCACTACCCTTGACCAGGCAAGATCATTAGATTCAGCTCAGAGAATTCTGAAATTAACAGTACTACCCAGCCTTCTCGAGTGGTAAGTGCTGTAACTCCCACCAAGACTCTTTTAATGAGGTTACCCGTGGAACCTGCTTCAGTGACAGCAGCTGCAGGCAAGTGTTTCTTTGTGGTTTTTCAAGACATCCCGTCCAAAGTGTCCGGCTCGTGAAGCAATGTGCCATCAATGCCATAAGAAAGGTCACTTTGCTAAGTATGTCGTGTATACATCAACAAGAGCTAGATGCTTCTATGCATTTCCGACCAGGCGACTCTAGCAACGGTGACTTCTGCGGCTGCTCCATTCACTGTCAAAGCGGTTGTGAAAGTGTTCATCAAGGAACGAAGTAGATGGTCTGATTGACAGTGGCAGCTCAGAGAGTTTCATCAACCTTGACGTAGTTAAAACGCCACTCCTTGACGGTACATCACTCATCAGGTACCGTTTCCAGCTATCAACATCTCTCTCTATTCAGACGTTAGGGTTTTGTAGGTAAACCTTAGAGTTAATGACGGGATTATCAAGATGTACATTTTGGCAGCTGTTCTGCCACAACTGTGCTCTGATGTGATCCTTGGTCAGGACTTTCAAGCGTCATGGTAGTGTTACCTTAACATATGGAGGTGAACTGCCTCCTCTCGTTGTCTGTGGTCTTAGCACTTGGAATTGTACAAGAGAAATTATGATGCATGAACCGGATTTTAGCCTAGACAGTTATCAGTACTGACGGTTATCAGTCTTGACAGTTAATCAGTCTTGACAGTTATCAGCCTTGACAGTTATCAGTCTTGACAGTTATCAGTCTTGACGGTTATCAGCCTTGACAGTTATCAGCCATGACAGTTATCGAACGACAGTTATTAGTCTTGACAGTTATCAACACTTGACAGTTATCAACCTTGACGGTTATCAGCCTTGACAGTTATTAGTCTTGACAGTTATCAGCATTGACAGTTTTCTGTATTGACAGTAGTGGATGAGTGGAACAGTCTGCACCTAGTGGTGGATGACTGGAACAGTCTACCTAGCAGTAGATGAGTGGAACAGTCTGCCTGGTGGTGGATGAGTAGAACAGTCTACCTGGTAGTGGATGGAACAGTCTACCACACTGGTCCCATACAGCAGCACCTTCAATACTAGACATTTTGACCCAAGGCAGCCAGCCTTCAGAGCACCTATGTTTGCAGGTGGGTTACTGTTGACCTAAGGTCTACGGTCGTTGAGTGCCAGCTCTGGCTATCGAATCAGAAAGTATGGATTACTTGAGTCTTGGGTGCCAGGTTGTGAACATAATACCCTAGCTATATTATCAGTTTAGAGGCAAATATTTTTTATTTTTGGTAGCCTGGGAAACAGAGACTCCTTTAGACTAATACATGAATGTAACAAGTTGCAGTGACTCCCGTAAGAGGTACAGACTCTTTGGACATGTGTGAGTCTCATGGGGCCAATCCCATTAGAGAATGTCTGATTCTGTAGAGTCAGGAACCCGTGTTAAGATAAATGGGCTTACTAGTACCTTAAGGCATGTATGTATGACATAAGACCTTCATGGCCCTCTCATGGCCACCTGCTGTCCAGTGTGGGCTAGGACCCCCTCGGGTCTAAGCTCCCTCCGAGAGAGAGGTCGTCGACCATGGTTGGAGAAAATTTTCCACATGTGAATTGTTCCAATCCCGGTATTGTGGGTTGTGAATTGTTCTGGTTTCGGTATTGTGGGTCGTGAATTGTTATAGCCAGAGTATTGTTATTGTTGCAGAATGCCAGGATTGGCACCCAGGATGTGTGAGGAGTTTTATTGAAGAGACTACGAGAGAGATATAACCCTGAGGATATCTGTGGCCAGGACTACTCTGTGCCCTCCAGGTACGTTCCTGTGTCACTAGTTATCACCTTTACTAGGACTGTCACCAGTCATCACCTTCACTAGGCCTGTGTCACCAGTCATCACCTTCACTAGGCCTGTGTCACCAGTCATCACCTTCACTAGGCCTGTGTCACCAGTCATCATCTTCCACTGGGCCTGTGTCACCAGTCATCACCTTCCTTTAGGACTGTGTCACCAGTCATCACCTTCACTAGGACTGTCACCAGTCATCACCTTCACTAGGCCTGTGTCACCAGTCATCATCTTCATAGCTGTGTCACCAGTCATCACCTTCACTAGGCCTGTGTCACCAGTCATCATCTTCACTGAGTGTGTGTTTCAGTCATCACCTTCCACTAGGCCTGTGTCATAAGTCATCCCACCTTCACCCTAGTTCTGTGTCACCAGTCATCACCTTTACTAGGCCTGTGTCACCAGTCATCACCTTCCACTAGTTCTGTGTCACCAGTCATCACCTTTACTAGGCCCTGTGTCACCAGTCATCACCTTCACTAGGCCTGTGTCACCATGTCGTGTGGGTCTTGGGAGGAATATTTGGGTTGTCAGAGACACTCCTTGTAGGATGGTTACAGTATATTTACAGTACATCAGGAGAGGGCCCAGCCACCGTCCGTCCAGCTCGTAGGTCTATCGCTAGTGAGAGATACGCCTATGCGTGGCTATGCATCGCTGAGCCTCGACGTCAGCGGGTATCGTGACGTCACACGCAAAGGACCAGCTGTATAACCCAAGATGAGCGTTGATACACTACACAGTGTATATATGATACTGACACGACAGCTTCGGCCATGTTATCGTATGACGTCTGGCATGCCTATACAACTCTAAAAAGGCTGAACAGACAGGTGGTACAGGTGAATCTATACAATAGCAAACACATTATAACTTGGAACTAATCAAGATTAATCTTACTCTCGCATAGCAGTTAAAGGTACTTAAAGAGAATGTTAATGGATCTAGATATAAACATTATATATATTACAATTTCAATTTACCAAATTTGATCGATCAATCGTGTGTATTCATGCACTCTACAGCTTCTGAGGAAGAATAAATATTTACAGGAAGAAGTTTTAACAGGAAAGATAAACTCGGCGCGGGTTATGCTTTAAAACTCAAGAACTCAGAGAGAACTTGAACACACAAACATCTTACTGAATGCCTAGAAATCTGATAACAAAACACACAGTCAATAACGTCAGTTCTAGTCTGGATTTCGATTTTCTTATCTTAGCTCACAGCACAGTCACTTTTTCTGGAGGAATGAACAAGACTCGGTGGAGTGGATGGATCTCCCGGTTGAAATAGTTAACTCAATGACACAAAGTATGAGCAGAGGAGAACGGCTCTCACTATCTCTTGCAGGTAAATTACTCGACACACGACACTTTACTCTGCAAAAGGCTTACTGTCAACTGGAAGGAACACTATCATGAACACGAGGACAACAACTGGCACTCTAGTGAATACGCTAGCAACGAAACGGCTTTCTGCAATTGCTTTTGCATCAGCGAGAGATGCTATAACTCATTCAAATAGTCATCACCTTCACACTAGGCCTGTGGTCACCAGTCATCATCTTCACTAGGCCTGTGTCACCAGCAATCACCTTCACTGGGCCTGTGTCACCAGTCATCACCTTCACTAGGCCTGTGTCTCAGTCATCACCTTCACTAGTTCTGTGTCACACTCAGGTAGTCAATTCCTCAGTCTGGAGTCGACGTCATCCAGTCCATCAGTCTTAAAGGAACTGAGGACTGATTACCTCAACCTCCATCTGATTTCATTCTTCTCCATATTGGACCTGGAAACCCACCGGTTGTGAAGTGTTGGACGTGTCTCGTTAACCTTTCGGTTTTCTTAACCATTTATCAGTCTAATAAGAGAATAAGTACATTTAAATACAAGTACACCTAAGTACAGTTATCATACATACTTACATATACATAGGTACCTATACATACTTACATATGCAATAAGATCACAGTAAACAGGTGATATCACAATATAGTACAAAAGAACCACTGTGGAAAAAATAGTGAACTTGGAAGCGCTTTCGTGATTCCTCATTATCAAGGAACGGTCATGATAATGTGAAGTCTGAAAGCGCTTCCAAGTTCCACCTATTGGTGTATCGGCTATCTTATCCTCTTTCCACTTTACACGATATCGAGGCAAATAACTTGATGAATTTCTAACTACTTTTCACACGAGTCAAAAAATCACAAGTAAAAATTTATGGCCTTTAATATCATATTGTTTCTTAGATCATATCAGTGATAAATGTAGGTTTTCTCTGGTATTTTAGTGCTGGTATTTACACAGAACTATGTAGACTACTTAATTAAGGTCTCAGTTCCACTCACACGAATAAAGTTACAAGTTATCACCGGAGAATTTCAGAACACAGGTGAATGTATCAGATAGTTGACATGGGAAGTAATATACAGGTAAGTCCCCACAGCACCTTCTTAAGTATGATCTAAGGAATACTTGCAATACCTTGAGATGTAGATGGGCTGCTGCATCAGTAGTGGGTGACCTGACATAAGGTAGGTCACGTGACAGAGGTGAGTGTTGACCAGAAACTGGTTGTTGCAAGTGCTTCACATATCCCACTCTTACACCTGACCTAAAAATAATTTTACTATGTACATACATTTACATGATTCCATTTATTTAACTCATGTGAGGCCCAGATAATATTATACAGTCGGACTTGCTTATTTTAGCATTTAATAAGGAGTTCACCAATATATTAAAAGTGGCATCGTAATGTAATGTGGAAGGTGATGGGCGTAACACCTCCCCCCCTCTCATGACCGCAGGTCGTAATAAGGAGTACAGGTGGGAACAGCCAGAGATGGAGGGAACATAGGTAATTCTCTATAGCCATGTAAGGACTCATCTCAGCTCCATGCCTACAACCAGAGGGGACATGTGGACTCAGTTCACTGGTCAGCACACTCTGAGGAATAAACAATTTAGGTTAATTTGGAACAATATATTTTCCCTGCCCTCTTTAGTAAGTTCTTTAGGGACGAGAAAGTGTGTCTGCAATAACATTATCCCTTCTCTTTTATACAATTTAAGAGGTGAATAGGGTTGAATTCTTAGTATCTCAAGATTCAGGCATTCTTTGATTTCATGGAGTTAATGAATGGTAATGGGTTATGGTCGAACTAAATCATTATGTTATGAGGAAGATCCTACATACGTCAGTGTTCTAGACACAACACCAATGTTAACACTTCTTTTTCAATTGTTGAATAGTTAAGTTGGTGTTTCTTTAATTTAGATAGTAAGACAAGGGATGCAATAACTGAGAGGGAAGTGATTATTAAGAACATAAGAAAGAAGGAACACTGCAGCAGGCCTACTGGCCCATGCAGAGCAGGTCCAAGTCTCCCACCGGCAAGCCAATGCCCCGACCCAGCCAGGTCGGGTTACATTCATAAGGAAGGGCACGGCATCTGACCTAGTAGCACAAGCTAGTCAGGTCCACTCACACCCACCCGCACCCACTCATATATTTATCTAGCCTATTTTTAAAACTACCACAACGTTTTAGCCTCTATAACTGTAATCGGGAGTTTGTTCCACTCATCGACAACTCTATTACCAAAGCAATGCTTTCTATATTCTTCTGAATCTGAATTTATCCAACTTAATCCATTATGCCAAGTCCTGTCAATACTAGATATTTTTAGCACACTATTTACATCCCTTTATTTATTCCTGTTTTCCATTTATACACCTCAATCATATCCCCCTAATTCTCGCCTTTCTAGAGGAAGTGCAGATTCAGGGCCCTCAGTCTATCCTCATAGGGAAGATTTCTGATACATGGGATCAACTTAGTCATCCTCCTTTGTACGTTTTCGAGCATTTTATATCCATTCTGTAATAAGTGAGCCAGAACTGTACAGCAATCTAGATGAGGCCCTAACCAAGAGATATATAGAGATGAAGAACAACCTGAGGACTCCTATTATTTATGCTTCTTGATATGAAGCCAGGATTCTCATTACATTTGACTATGAACACTTATACTGTTGTCTTGGTTTTAGATTACTGCTAGTAGACTTTCCACAAATCCTTTTCGCAATCAGTAATTAAGATCTACATTATTTAGTTTATGTGGCATGGTTGTGTCCTGTCCAATATTTAGAACTTTGCATTTATCTATATTAAACTGCATCTGCCACTTCTCCGACCACTGCATCAGTCTATTCAAATCTTCCTGGAGTGCTCTAATGTCCTCATTTGAATGAATTGACCACCTATTTTGGTGTCATTGGCAAATTTGCTTATGTCGCTATTTATTCCCTCATCTATGTCGTTTATATGGGTGAACAACAAGGGGCCCAATACTGACCTATTGGAACACCGCTTAATGGCCTTCCCCACTCTGGATTTCTCCCCATTTGTGCAAACTCTCTTCTGCTGTTTGTCAACCATGCCTCTATCCAGGAAAAAAATTCTCCTCCTATTCCGTGTGCCTTAATTTTCCTCAATAGTCTCTGATGTGGGACTCATCAAAAGCCTTACTGAGTCCACATATCTACAATAATATGTTCATTACATGATCTACCTCCTCAAATACCTTAGTGAAAAAGTTATTAAATTTGTAAGGCAGGAATGCCCTTTGTAAAACCGTGCTGAGATTCGTTGATTAATTTACCTAATGCGTAAGTAATCAATCACGAATGAAAGGGTAGGGTGAATTCAGGACCGCATCACAGATGGCTGAAAGTAATCTTTTTTAACTGTCACAATCAGAAGATGAGGTAGTTAGTTTTAAGACTTGTGGCTTCGGTTAAAGGAAACCAATTGAGCAAAATTGGGCAAAAATGGCGATAGTGCCGGCTATTCCTAAGTCTTTGCACTGCCTTACGGTCTTGTGTGGGGAATTCAATAAGGGACTTGACTTTGGCATCTAGAGGGGCTACCTCGCCCTGACCAATCCGGAATCTAAATGTTTAACTTTGCCTTGTCCAAATTCACACTTGGACAAGTTGATTGTGAAGTGTACTGGTCTAGAGTTGGAATAAAGGCCTGGAGTTGCCTCATGTGTTGATCCCAACTGTCACTAAAAATCACCAGATCATCAGATAGCTTCAATACTAAGTCTTTAGTCATTATATTCATTAGGCATTGAAAGGTTGAACTTGCGTACAGAGTCCAAAGGGCATGACTCTGTAATTGTATGGAAGCCCCCTACGTACCACAAATGCAGATATTTCCTTGGCCTTAGGTGAGAGGGGGTACCTGGTAACTATCCCGTAACAAATCCTTGCTTATGTATTTAGCTATGACTACTTGATCAAATAAATGTGAATTCGGGAATGGGAAATCCATCAGGAATAGTAAGGGAGTTAACTTTCCTGAGAAATCGGTGCACATTCATTTTGTCCCATCAGGTTTAGGCACCAGGATGCACGGTGAGAGGCCCATGGACTTAGACTGGGTTCAGCTAATCCATTGCGAGCAACCAGACCACTTCTTTCTAGTGCCTTTGCTTTGGAGTGCTCACATGGTAGGGAGGCTGCTTGGGCTCACATGGTAGGAAGCTCGCCGGAGGAGCTCACACAGTAGGAGGCTGCTTCGGAGGGGCTCACACAGTAGGAGGCTGCTTTGGAGGGCTCACACGGTAGGAGGCTGCTTTGGAGGGCTCACGATAGGGAGGCTGCTTCGGAGGGCTCACACGGTAGGGAGGCGCTGGAGGGCTCCATTAGGGAGCTGCTTCGGAGGGCTCACGGTAGGGAGGCTGCTTGGGAGGCTCACACGATAGGGAGGCTGGGAGGGCTCACACAGTGAGAGGCTGCTTCGGAGGCTCACACAGTGAGAAGCTGCTTCGGAGGGCTCACACAGTAGGAGGCTGCTTCCGGGCTCACACGATAGGGAGGCTGCTTCGGAGGGCTCACACGGTAGGGAGGCTGCTTCGGAGGGCTCACACAGTAGGAGGCTGCTTCGGAGGGCTCACATGGTAGGGAGAGAACCTTCGGAGGGCTCACACAGTAGGGGAGGCTGCTTAATTGGGTGTCACCTTGAGATTTATCTGTGATAACAATTTGGTGCTGCGATATACGAATAATTGAGGTCTGGTGATCAGGCCTTTCACTGGTCTTTTCAAATGAGACACCGCCAGCATCTCTATATTCATAAGCTATGAATTACAAGTATTGATTTATTATCTCCACAATGGATGTTTCTTCCCTCTGGTAGAAAGCAACCATGCACTGATGACGAGAAAGCGAAACATAAGCTTTAATCTGGTTAAGGTGTTAAATCCGTTCGGAGTTTCTTGGGTGTTTTATCACATAATTCACGTCATTTACCTTTCTCACTACTTCAACAGGCCTTCAAACTTCGGTTGAAGGGGCTGACCCAGTGAAACGTTAAGCAAGTACCAAATCTCCAGGTTTGAATGGAGTTTCATTCGGTCATACTGTAGTTTTCATTTTGATTTGAGCTTGTTTCAAATTCTCAGTGGCTAATGCATGGTACTGAGAGACGATTATTGGCCACGGGAAGACATAAAGGTGGGGCTGGGTTCATCCATCCAGGCCTCTTTGAGCATCAACATAGGTCTTCTAACTTAGTGCTTCCAAAAATGAGTTCAAGCCGGGCGATCCTAAACTCTCATGTACACTCTCCTAAGAGGGCAAACAGCAGGGAGTGAAATACCATCGTCACAATCCTCCTGGTGATGGCAGCCTATGATTTAAACATAACTTTAAGGTTCCGAACTGCGGCAAGCATCATGCCTGGAGAGGCTCCACCGGGTCAGGGAAACGTGGAAAACTCCGATTGTCCAGCCTCCAGTGCCAAGTAAGCCTCACCACTGAGCAGCAACCTCGTCAGGGAGGCTATAATAAGGAACCCAGGGCCACTTACCCGGCCTCAGCGACGAAGGAAGCCGAGGAAATATCAGCAACAGGGGTCGCGTCCTTGCTCAGCCATCTTACCGTTCTCCTGCTCAAACTCCCACACACAACGGCGTAACGGGACCCATATTTAAGAACAGACTGGCCAACGTGTCAACCCAACACCACAACAGTCACCAGTAAGGAACTGCTGAAGACCAAGAGAACAGACCAGGACATCAGTATTACCTCTGAACGGCAAATGATGTCAACTATCACATGCTTCACTGACATCATATGTGACCTGATGAACTCGGAAGAAAGCAAGAAACACTCAGAACTATTGTCAAGACCTTCGTGAACATATCATGATGGATAAAAAAGAATCCATGTGTACATTTACTGACCACCAACACAGGACTTGGGAAGGCACACTGATGACAGGGATCACTTTGCAGGGACTACAGCAAGACCCTGATCACCACCACATAACATGAATTAGTCTACATCTCCTTAGAGATCCTCAAAGCTGGTCATCTTAGGATTAAGACCCGCGTCAGGACGCAGTCCCTGACCAATCCAAATAAGCAAGCAAGCTTCAGCTTCGCCATTGTTCAGACCATGGAGCTGGACTTTTCTCAGGCTGAGGACTGATCTGTGCTGTTCTGGGCCATGGGGCTGGACTCTTCTCCGGACCTGAGGGACTGACCACCTTGTTCCAGACCATAGGGCTGAACTCTTCTCCAGGCTGAGGGACTCACCACCTTGTTCCAGACCATGGAGCTGAACTCTTCTCCAGGCTGAGGACTACAATACCTTGTTCCAGACCATGGGTGGACTCTTATCCAGGCTGGACTGACCACCTTGTTCCAGACCATGAAGCTGGACTCTTCTCCAGGCTGAGGGACCCCGGCCACCTTGTTCCCAGACCATGGGCTGGACTCTTCTCCAGGCTGAGGGACTGACCACCTCAAATACTTTCTCCGAGGTTGATGGACCGATTGCATCATTTTCAGTTCACCACTACACCTGCTGCCTCAGTATTTGTTGAAAAACCTCCTGTATAGGCAAAACATCTTCTAATACATTTATTGTAGTGTTTAGTCACCTGTCTTTTAATTAGCTTTTAGCTCTGTAGTTGTGGGTTCCAGCTTTTTTCTATAACCATAGCAATGTACTGGTAACAGTTGGAGACAAAAAAGTGATGGGACCTTCAGTCCCTTTTAGAAACCTACTTGATTGTGAATCACAGCGAATTTTGGCAGCTCTGCTCACACAACAACAAACAACAAACTTCTTGTAGTATTTTTCTTTGGCGGATTCTCCTCCTTTTCAGTCTCGGTTCTTTTATTCTATGGTGAGTTACAATGTGGAACTTTGTCAATATCAAGTGTCAATAGTGTATAGTGAATAAAATTATGTTTTCTTTGAAATTTTATACACTTGTAACTCAATTTTACCCTCAAAAACTGGTGGAACCGAGTTCCCACCATTATATTTTAATTTTATTCATTTTGATTTTTTTCCATGAATATATGTACATATTCCTTGGCTTCTAGAAGGACATCTCAGCAAATGAGAACAAACAGACATGTATTTCACTTATAATTATAAATATCAGTGTTTTACACATGAGTCTTAGGGTCAGCTATGTCAGTTTTGTATCATTAATAAATAATATTTTCCACAGCCTTGTTGAGATCTATAATGAACAGTGAGGGATCTCTTGGCGGACACTGATACTGCAAGATGTTTACGTGTCAGGGAACACCCTAATACTGGCCCTTATGTTGATGGTAAGTTACTGGTGTTTTGTGTCAGGAACACCTAATATTGGCCCTTATGTTGATGTTAAGTTGCTGGTGTTTGTGTAAGGGAACACCTAATATTGAGCCTATGTTGATGGTAAGTTACTGGTCTTTGTGTCAGGGAACACCCTAATACCGGCCCTTATGTTGATGGTAGAAGTTACTGGTCTTTGTGTCGGGAACACCCTAACCGAAAACCAGTACTTGCCTATGTCCTTTCTAAATCTAAATTTATCCAATTTAAATCCGTTATTTCTCGTTCTTACTTGGTTCGATATCCTCAGTGAGCACAGTAATATCTCCTTTGTTTATGCCCATCATCCACTTGTACACCTCGATGATATCTCCTCACATTCTACGTCTCAGTCGTAGTGCCAGAATAAGATGGACGAGTTGAGATTAGTTACGCAGTACAGGTAATATTGATGTTTTGCAATAACTGAAACATGGTTTAATGAAAAATCGCATGCCTTGGAAAGAGTTTCTAGAAGGTCAGAAAAACTGATTGTAGGTGTAATATACCGACCTCAGGCTTGGATCACGATGAGGAGACTTCTTTGGGACGAAATTGTTAGGCTTCTAGACACAATAACGTAGTGATAGTAGGGAGATTTTAGTCAAATTATTTGGACTTATTTGACCGGTAATCTGGAGTCCAGTGACTTTATGGAAGTAGTTCAGGACTGTTTCTGAAGCAGTGTGTGACGGAGCCTACCAGAGGTAATAATTTTCTCGACTAGTCTTGTCAAATAAAGAAACCCTTGTAAATAATCTGGAATACTGAAGAGCTTTTCGCAAGTGATCACAAATCCATGCTGCAATATTACATGGGAGTACGAATAGGGATAATAAGGTAAAAGTTCCTGATTTTCGTTCATGACTATATTGGACTTAGAGAACACCTGTCTAATCTCGACTGGGGTAATCTAGCTAACGATACGATGGGATCTGCGTTTATGATTTTCTTAATAATGTACAACATTACTGAGAGGTATATGTTTATTCCCCAGGAAAATTTAGGTCAAATAATAACGATCCCAAATGGATTAACAGAGGAGGCTAAAACATTTATTAGGGGAGGAAAAGAGAGGAATTTATAGGCACGCATCAAGGAGATGTTAACCTTATTGACCAATATGTTCAGTTGAAAGAGAAGTAAAAAAGGGGATTAGAAAGGCTGTTATTGACTATGAGATTAAGGTTAACTAATGAATCAAGACTAATCCAAAAGGGTTCTTTCAAGTGTATAGGACGAAGGTGAGGAAAAGTAGGACCTCTGAAAATTGAGATGGACAGCTGACGGATAACGAACTGGAAATGTGTTCTCTATTTAAATACAATTTTTGTCAGTCTTTACACAGAAGACATCAAATGAGATTAGAAATTAACAATTATTCAGTTCCTGAAGAATTCAAGTTAACTAATATTACTGTCACGAGGGACATGGTTATCAAACAGATAGATAAACTGAAGCAAAATAAGTCCCCGGGACCCGACAAGTTGTTCAGGGTACTTAAGAGATGCAAGATGGAACTTAGTCAGCCATTAACAAATGTGTTTAATACGTCCATCCTAACTGGTATTGTGCCAGAGATGTGGAAGATAGCTAATGTAATAATATTGGTAAATTACCGACAATATGTTAAGTAAAGGACACAAATGCAACTAATGTGACATTTTTATTGTCTCAACGTTTCGCTCTTAGGAGCTTTCTCAAACCTTCGCACGATTTACATTTTTCCCTCCTTTTCATCAAGATTGCAGAAAAGAGCTCTTCTGGTCATTAATTCTCCGCGTCAACACCACTCCAAACAAAGTTATAGTTCTTCCCAACAGCCAGGTTGCATCCAACATTTCTAAGTATTTGCACAAGCTAACACTAGAGTCGCCATTATTTCCAGTATAGATGAATGGTTCAGAGAACCGACAAGTTATAAATTAGACCTTCTTTGTATTGGACTGATGAAGCCACTGTGTGGCGAAACGTTTCCTCAATAAGATACCCCAAATGGTGTCTGGTATAACTTGTCAGTTCTCTGAACCATTCATCATACCTATCTATTACAGCAACATCTTGGGATCTTAATACAAACGAATTCTTCAACACTTGTCGAACCTTTGGACGAAGATCTCACTTAGACTGAAAGTGGATGCTGGTACCACATGACCCCGCCTCCTGCTTCACCTCACCTAACTACAGTATATAAGCCACCTCTACGGACATATGCTGTCATTTCTACCAAGATTGATGGACTGAACACGTGACTCCAGGCCGAGGGACTGATTACCTCAAAACTCTACTCTCCTTACACCTTTCTACTTTGTATTGGACTGATGAAGCCACTGTGTGTGAAACGTTTCCTCAATAAAGATACTTAAATGTTGCATATGTGTCTAATTTATTGCTTCCAGTACTTCTATTAAGAATCTAACAGGACTAAATCCAGCACCATGAACCAGTCAACGCAGGGTCTATACCCTGTGGAGGCTGCGACAGAAGGCTTTATGTAGGAGAAACAGCAGAAACCTCGAAACACGCATCAATGAACACATTAATGCATGCAGAAACGATAACCTGAACAACACCTGCGTACAACACCAGAAATTCAACAATCATCATGAAATTCAAAGACGCCAAACTAGTAATCAAAAATAATTTCCGTAGACACAAATGCCTTGAATCAGCACTTATCTCTGTTTCTAACACAATTAAACAAAACAAGGCAGCTTCACCATCTCTGAAGTCATAGCAAGAATCCTCCTGGCTATTAACCATACCATCACATAGTCTCTCCTGCTAATTCAACACAAGCACATCGTAGATGTGGAACACTCCTACAGGCCTTCTATTTTCAACCTCCAGCATAAAATATTTGTCCACAACCTATTGTTATACTACCCAAGTATTTGTTTATCACCTTTTACTCATGTGCATATTGATTGTTCTACCTTATTGTATTACTACTACTACTACTACTACTTATCACTACTACCTCGACCACCACTAGTATTTCCTCTTACTTTGAAAGTATATAATAGCCCTGTGTCCATGTAACGCTTGAACGGCAGAAAGCTCCTGGAGAGCGAAACATTGCCACAATAAAAATGTCACATTAGTTGCATTTGTGTCCTTTTACTTAACAAGATAGCTAATGTGGTTCCTATATTCAAATCAGGGATAAGTCAATTCCATCAAATTACCGTCCCAATAAGCCTCATCTATATTGGAAACTGGAAATTATTAGAAATCAATTATAGCTGATATTATTAGAAGTCACCTTGAAAGAACATAATTTGATTAATGAATCTCAGCATGGGTTCACGAGAGGTCGTTCCTGCCTAACAAATTTACTGACGTTTTCAATAAAACATTTGAGGCAGTATTTTGTTCATCATTGTTCCCTTTTCCTTGGATCAAAGCATCGGACAGGCCCCACTTGTTACAAACCTGGGCCTTTCTAGGGCCTGTTCCGCCCAGGCCAGTAACAATGTAACAAGACTTTAACATCAAGTTACAAAAGAAATGAAAAGGGATCAATAGGAACGAAATAATCACAATAATTCTTTCTGGTTTTATTAACTTAATAATCCGTAGAAATCTTTGTATAAAATATTTAAAATGATGTCACCATGAAATAGTATTTACAAACAAGCTTATCTTAAGTTCACTTATTAATAAAGGGTGCAACATTCGATCTTCTTTCTCATCTATTACACTAAATAGATCTAAAATTGCAAGACGTTCTATTCACTTAACATATTACTTGACTCTTCACACTGAGTCGAAAAGCATAACACTTATTTGTTAATTCATTATCACCGTAATGTATCTAGACCGTAGACTATCCACACTCTTAATTAATAATCACTTTCAGAGCAATAAGTGGAATAGAAATGTTTACGCACTTAAGAAGTTTTCCAATGAATGTTTCCAAGGACATATACACACAGTCGTCTTTTAAGACGATGTCGCTCAAACTCGTTTCTAGTAAATCTAAAGGAAAACTAGCATCTGTAATACAGCAAACACACGCTCTTACTACGAGCGCCATTAGAGACATATTCCAAGTCTCCACAGTTGCAACACACTCACTCTTGATGTGAGCGCCATTAGAGACATATTCCAAAGTCTCCACAACTGAACTGCACTACACTCACTCTTGCTTTGAGCGGCAACAGAGACGAACCTCAGCGTCTCACTACGGCGCACTCACTTGCTTTGAGCGGCAACAGAGACGAATCTCAGCGTCTCACTTACTACGGCGCACTCACTTGCTTGCTTTGAGCGGCAAAAGAGACGAACCTCAGCGTCTCACTTACTACGGCGCACTCACTTGCTTTGAGCGGCAAAAGAGACGAACCTCAGTGTCTCACTACAGCGCACTCACTTGCTTTGAGCGGCAACAGAGACGAACCCCACTCAAGGTGATGGAGGCTCTCACAGGAACCTCACAAAGGTCAGAAGAATAAATCCAAGGTGCTTCTCAGGAAAAGTGAGAGGACAGTTCTCACCATGAAAGTCTCACTGAGGACTGTATGCTCACTGACGGATCATTGACCGATCACTGACTGTTGACTCGATGACTGAATGACATCTGACTGATCACCGACAGATCACTGCTTGCTGACTACAGAATACTCTCTCGGTCTCTCTGTCTGACTCGCTGAATAGATACTGACAGCTGTGTTGCAGGTGGCCCCCCTCATTGGGTACGATGACGTAGTAAGGCGGGAATTCCTGACCTGTTAACGAGCGGATGGATAGTTAACTATACGTCACATAAAACCCTACCTAGATGTACAGGAGACATACCACTTGCCAATATAACGCTTATTCTCATAATAATGATAAAGAGACATTTTCTACTGCCGTATGCTCAAGTATATAATGATGGGTAAGGGTGAGTCCTGAACCTTGCTATAGCTTGTGCAGGTGCTGACTGTCACCTCATTGCAGTTTCCTCCAGCATGCCATCAACCGGGTTTCTGATTGGGCCACCACTCACGGGTTTAAGTTTTCTAGTGGCAAAACTCATCAAATTACGTTCACTAGACGTTCAGTGGTCTCTGATCATCCATTGTACCTATACGGCTCACGTATCCCAGAACGTGATACAGTCAGGTTTCTCGGCCTCCTGTTTGACCGCAGATTGTCCTGAAACCTCACATTACCTCTCTGAAGGCGACTTGCCATAGCCGGCTGAACCTCCTTAAAACCCTCGCACATCTTTCATGGGGGCTGATCGTAGAACTCTCCTTCGCCTACATTCAGCCCTAATTCTATCGAAACTCGATTATGGTGACCAGATATATTCGGCAGCCTCTCCTGCCACTCTTTCCAGCCTTAATCCCATCCATCACCAGGGATTACGCTTATGCCTTGGTGCTTTTCGTTCTTCCCCGGTTGAGAGCCTCTATGTGAAGCGAACATTCCATCCTTGTCCGATCGTCGTGATGCACATTGCATTCGCTATTATGTTCGCTCTCATGACCTCCGCAATCCTTCCATGTATAGGATTGTCACAGATGTTAGTAGACGCTCGTTATTTGTTCGTCGCCCCTGTTTACTTCGTCCCTTTTCTCTTCGTCTGCATTCACTCTTGTCTTCCCTTCAGCTTCCGCCTTTATATGTTCATGTGGCTTCACCTTTCCTCTACCCCCTTGGGAAGTTCCTGCTGTCCGTGTCTGTTCTATTCCTCTACCTTGCGCGAAAGCCCAACTGCCTACGGCGGCTTCTCGCTCTTTCTTTCTAGACCATTTCCGTTCTCATTCCCATGCCATCGCAGTATACACCGATGGTTCAAAGTCATCTGACGGCGTCGGATTCGCAGCAGTGTTTCCGGACAGCGTCGTACGAGGGCATCTGTTACCCTTGGCTAGCATATTTACGGCTGAATTTATGCCATTCTTGTGGCACTTATCCGTATTGCATCTATGCCTGTATCACCATTTGTGGTCGTTTCAGACTCCCTTAGTGCTTTACAGGCTATCCGTAAAATTGATACACCTCACCCCTAGTTCTTCGTATCCACCTTTGGTTACGCCGTATCTTTAGCAAGCATAAAGATATTGTCTTTTGTTGGGTCCCTGGTCATGTTGACGTACAGGGCAATGAACAGGCAGACACTGCTGCGCGGTCAGCAGTACATGACCTTCCAGTTTCATATAGAGGTGTTCCTTTCACGGACTATTTTGCGGTCATTGCTACCCACCTTCGCACCCGTTGGCAACAACGCTGGTCTGACCTGCTGAATAACAAACTTCATTCTATTAAACCGGTTATAGGTTTCTGGCCTTCTTCTTGTCACCAATGTCGAGGTTGGGAGACTACACTCTCCCGTCTTCGCATCGGCCACACTCGTCTTACTCACGGGTATCTCATGGAGAGGCTCCTGCCCCTCTCTGTGAGCATTGTCAGGTTCCAGTGTCTGTTCAAAATATATTTAAGCGTGTTGCGCTTATTTTTGAGAAGAATTTATGGTTAATTTTTATGGTCACATGTGAATGTGACTTAATAATATAAATACCATGTAAGGTGTATCACATATGTACGTTTCATAAAGGGGAATAATGTAGAAGGATTGTTTTGACTGAGTATTGTTTCAGGTGGGCAAGAAAGTAAAGTGGTTTTTTTTATTTTATAGCCTTTGTATGGCAGTTTAATGTCATATATGTGCATAATAGTATTTGTTGATTTGTAATATACACTTTTATTGATGTAAGTTAATGTTGATGGTTTTGTGTGAACCATGAATAGTTATTGTTAAAATAGTTAAAGCATTTGTGCTTACCTTTGTGAGGAGTTACTACGTAATTTGTTTAGTCACATGTGGATGTGATAATTTGTGATGTATATTGTTAAGACTGTAATGTTTGGGTTTTTATAATAAAATATATAAAAAAAAAAAAAAAGATTACTAGGGTGTCTGTAAGGACCCGGAAATTTTTGGTCACCATTTTCTTTATCTTGTTGTGTTGCATGTCCGTATACTGGCTGGTTTTTTATACGGGTTTACCTTTTCATTTTTTTGTTGTTGAAAAGTACCGAATAATCTCAAAGGCTGTAGTTTTCTTTAGGTTTTTAATTCCCTTCGTCTTAATCATAGCAATAGTAGTGCTGACCTTCCCAACGCCTAACTCTTGTCAATTTCTGTTTTGAGATTAGTTTCCTAATTCAGAGATTGAACTTGCTGAAGGCAGATATACTAACATCACCTACAAATAGAGACTAAGACACATGTGCAATATCTGGGTATCTTTATTGTAGACGTTTCGCCATCCAGTGGCTTTATCAATAGAAATTCAAGGACATAATTGGAAGACTGTAAACTGTACACAAACATGTGGTATCAGTTCGTCAGCCAACGGTATTCTTCAGCTCCAAGGCTGAGGGACTGATTTGAGGCCAGTGAATCTTAGCAAACTTTAGTTAGAAAACATCGGTGATATTACTTGAGAATGCCTCTTGCCATCGGTTTTAAATTCTTATCTCTGGTTTGTTTTTGCAGAGAGCTAGGTTTGCATTGTAAATTTTTAAAGATAGTCTCTATTATTTGCAATTTTATTAAAACACTAGTTTTTCCACTCACTCTTCTGGTAAATTTTAGAAAACTGAGGAATGGCTCATGGCCTTGCCTATTTCTTTTTGACATACTTGAGCAGCTGAATTAACTGAATGTTCAGATGCATAAAATACATAAATCATAAAATTCATGGATTCTTGGAAGCTTTGCGATAGCAAGCTGAAAGGTTGGGACAGAAAGGGCATGAGTATAAGTGTTGAAATGTTTAAGAAACTTGTCAGCTCTTGTTGCTGGTGGTGAAGAGTGCGCTTCCAGAATTTGGAAAAAAAAAAATTTAGCAGCATTTGAGAGCACTAGAAAATGAACAGCCGCTATTAACCTGAAATTAGTGAAGAGTTGGATTTAGTGCTAAATCCATTTAAATTGTCAGTTGTAAGTTGCTGATGAATGTCAAGATTAATTTCAAGAGCTGAAGACTGATTCGGGAGCAAGAGATGTCTGATGAAAAATAATCAGAATTTTGGCCCTTTGTGGGATTCCTACACAAAGTGGCAGAAAGAGCTATCCATGATGCATTGCTTCCATTTGTCAACATATCTTTTCAGTCAGGCTTTTCAAAACTATACCATGGGTGGGGATGGAACCCGCGGTTAGAGAGTCGTAAAACTCTAAACTGACGTTTTTTCAACTTCGTTGCTTAGTTTTTATTTGCAAAAATTAGACTGGAGGTTGAAAATTACCCGTTGTGCCCGTCAAGCACATCTCCGCTTATCCAAGAATTTTTTTTTTTTTTTTTTTTATAAATTTTATTTGGAAAGACATATATATACAAATATATTATACAGTGCCATGCCATGGTCTGAAACAAAGCTTATATAACAAAATATGCAGTATAGAACAAAAGTTAACAACATAACACCCTTATCAGTTAACCTGGGGTAATAAATTAACCATGAACAATAAAAGCATAGGTAAAGCGACAACATGCCATGTCTTACGTTAACCCCTACAAGTCGTACAATGACATTCTGAAATAAAAATTAACTACTCAACATATTAAATCGGAACCACAATCGTATTTTTGTTAAGAGTTTTAATGTGAATTTCCATTAAGGAACATAATTATACCAACACAGTACACAAGACACTACTCCTGCCAAGACAATTAACACAAAATCCATACATTAACATCACAACCAGTATAACAGAAATGGTACTATAAACAGTGAAACAGAATTTATAACATGAAGCACAAATTTTTTTTTTTTTTTTTAATTTTATTTGAAACATAAACCCGACACACAAAGGTTTATCTTACATCACTTGTTTATATATTTATTCAGAGAACTTACATAATAAATTTTACCAATTTATCCCACAAAACCCTATAGCCCTTTGGGATACGCCAATCATGATATCCGAGTGCAAACCTGAACAGATATATATCATGACGAGAAATTATGCCAGATATGAATCCAACGAATTTGCATCAACGACTAAGTCAACAAACCTCTACTTCCAAAACAAAAGCAACTACCAAACCAAAGCAAATGTCCCATAGTAAGGATCATAACTCAAAGAAAACTTACTTTGACATAGCAACGAGAAAACCAGCGCACCACAAGAAAACCTTGACCATAGTCTACGGATTCATTACAATCCCAACCTAAGACTATCATGTACAGTAGTGACTGAAGAAACCTCCTCTTCCTCACCCCCCCCTTCCCCCCTCAGCCAAACCAAAGCCCTTGCACCGAAAAAAACCCTATGAATTTAAAGGTAACCAAAAAGAAAAACCACACACATACAGCCTCTACTAAATCAACCCTATGCCCCGAAAGTCGTCCGTCAAACCCAGACTCCACACAGAGGGCCAATACCCGTATGTCTACCCCAAAACTCGCCCCTTAAAAACCCCAACCAAGCAAACCCTCCTCACCCTTTCCTACACCAGCATACATACAAATGAAACACCCCTCATATAAGCAATGTTTGTCACCCGACCACCCAATACGTATCAGTCGTCAAGCCCTCTTCCAACTTCACGTCTACCCCAATAGATCCGCAATCCTCAACCCCTGTACGATTGATTGAAATCAGTTTCCATGCTCTCCCATACACTACACGATTTCTGCATTTCGTCCTATAGACGCAAGCAGAAAGAGCTTTGACCCTTTCCTGCTCCCAATCCCTAAGTCTCCATGAACCACATAAAAAATTTCTACTAGATAATACACGACCCCTCTTCGCCTGAGCATTAAGTCCCCTGAGGTCTAGAAACATTGCCCTCAAAACGAGATACCCCCACCCCCATATAGCGAAGCCTCTCCTGGCCCACTCCCGTATTGGCCCCAAAGATTCACAAAATATATCCCATGCAGTGTAGTATCTAAATCCCCACATCTCACACATGCACCATCTCACACATGCACCATCTTCACCAAACCATGCTACTAAAGAAGCCTTTGATGCACAGCATCATGTAAAACCCAAACATGAACTCCGATCCCTTGACCTCAGCTTCAACCCCTTTAATCCCCCATATCTCAGCCCAACCATACATAGGATATATCGACACGCATTCTATCACCTGATGAGATCCCCCCAAAATACCTAGCCTACCAACCGAGACGTCCTGTGGGTGTATTACCACCATCAAACTCCTTAATATGTCCTTACCATATACCAGAGACCTGTCATCCCACCATTCACTCATCTCCTGAGTACCTCTCCACTCCTTCTTCCCCCGACCTGCCTAATCCACCCCTCCACACCAGACAACGTTTGAGGTACAAGCACAACAGTACTTTCTAACCAAATTAATCCAAACCCCAATTTCAAACTGTTGCGCACAACATTACGCCCTACCCAATGCCTTCCACCAGCCCACACATACTTAAAAACCATTCGTTCCAGAACCTCCACGTCAGCCTGTAATAAAGGGAATATGGCAGCTAAAACCATAGCTTACTATAAACCATACTATTCACTATTATTACCCTCTGTCTCAAAGTAACTTCCTTCGCTCCAAACCTGCAGTAGGTCCTCGTTGCCCTGTATCACTCTCTACGAAATTCAATTCTTCCAAACGACGATCCTTCATAAATTCCACCCCACATATTCTCGCATTTGAAACGACATGCCACACCTGGACTTCTGCCCAACGTCCCTCCCACCCAAGTACCTACCTCCAATAATTTTGTTTTACTATCATTTATTCTCATCCCAGTTGCTCCACAAAACACACAACAATGTCCCCCACATTTACCAGCCCCTGCTCCGAACCCACAAGTACCGAAGTGTCGTCCCACATACTCCTATGATGCCCGATGCTTCTTTTGCCTCATCAACATTCATCCACACTCCCTACCTCAATTAATCTGTAAAAGGGTCCTGTAAACACGCAAATACATATCGTGAAAGGGGACAACCCTGCCGCAGACTCCTACCCATTAGGACCAAATCCCCCAATCTACCATTCACCTGTACTCTTGACAGCACGCCCCCCATACAACCTCTCAATCCACTTCACAATTTCTTCCCAAAACCCTACCTTCTCATTATGTCATACAGCACGTCCCTTTCTTCACACTATCATATGCACCCTTCCAATCTAAAGCAAAAACACCTCCTTTCCCATGCGAACGTAATCTTTAATTGCTCAAGACCATTTACCACACTCCTACCGGGTATTCCATCTTGCCCCTCTGCAATCACCTTCCCAACACTTTTTTTTTCCCTATTACCTAGTATTTTAGCCAATATTTTATAACCCGCATTCATTAGAATTATAGGCCTATAATTATTTCCAAGAGAATCCTCCTTCCTTCCTGACTAAAACTACAACCCCAATACTACTTTCTCCTTCCCCCCCCCTGCAGACTTCATAAAATCATCAAGCGCACTAGACAGTCCCTCACCGCATCCCACCTGTCCTATAAAATTCATTTGCTATACCATCTATTCCTGGGGAACCCCCCCCTTACTCAACCCATCCACTGCTACCCACACCTCCTCGCTAATAACACCTCCCATAGCCCTATCCCGCTCCTCCAACTGTTTTAAATTTCCCCCTCCAAAAGGAGATTCCAATACCCAACCCCACATCCACACTACCTATAACATGCAAACCATTTATCCACAAATACTCCGACTGCTTCTGTACCCCGATTACCAACCCTCCCTATAACTCTCCAGCCTCTGCTCGACTTTCATACATTCTTTGTCTCGCCTCACGTTCGCCACAGTGACTCGACCCCGCTTTTTGACGGCCTATCACCCACTAACTGATCATCTATACCATGCGGCACGCCTCAAACCGCTCATCTGTGTCCCATAACTTTTCTTTAATACACGGATTTCCGTTTCTCTGACGACCCCCTTTTTTCATAACCCTGTAATTGCCCCTCCACATATTTCATCAAACCGCTCTCCCCCCCGCCTCCTCTACCCAACCGCTGAAAAAACTCCCAAATTTCCCGCGTTGCCCACATTCATCCACCACCCTAACAAGTTATCCTGCCCCCTACCCTCGCCATAACCCCCCCCCACCATTCACTAAACTGCATTGAATTATCCCCTTCCACTAGTAATCCTACATTCACTTCCAAAACCCCTATACCACTTTGCAACCCCTTTCCCCCAAACCAAATCGACTAAAACCCCTGTGATCTGAAAATCCAAAGTCTATGGTTTGAACCCTACCCACTACTACCCTTTATCAGTTACATAAATCCTATCAAAGTCTCGCCGCATCCCCTTTTTCCTCACAAAAGTATGATCAAAGGGTCCCCTACCCCTCCCACATCCTTTAATCCACACTTTAGCAAATCCCGTAAAGCCACCAACTCGCACCCCCCCCCTCTAGGCTCTTACGTCCTTTTCCTGATAAGTTATAACGCCCCGCACTACCACTCCCAGGCAAGTCACGAAGGGATATATCATGAAGTCTCTGAATAAAGCCCACCTTTACCATTCGTGACAGCTCTGCTGGATATAGACAATTTAAAAAAATACCCTATCCCCCCCACGAACCTTCCACTCGAACCACCCTACCCCCCCCCACATTCCTCCCAAGACATTAGTTGAAAAGGGCTTACTCCAAATCGCAACTGCCGCCACTCCCTTGAGCCTACCCGAAGACCCTGCACAACCCGAAATTTTTTACTCAAATCCCCTTTTCCCCACCAAATTATGCTCCTGGATGAAGGCCACCTGTAGCCAAAACGCGCAGGCGTACTCCCCCCAGGAACGTTTTAAAATCCTTCATACCATTAACATTTATTGTTAGACACTGGAATGCAAGTGAAAGGTTTGGGGCCTTTTTGGCCGAGGGGAGGCGCACCTGACTTGCCCTTACCCACCCTACCCACTCCCTACCCACATGTTTCCCTTTCGGGGTCCATAAGTGATGTGCTAGGATTGAATAAAATACAGAACAGGAATGGTAGTGAAAGGCTTGTTGATGTTCAAATTACCTTGAACACACCAGAGACTTGTGAGTTAGTGACCACCTTGAAAATGTGGGCCTTATTTCAAGTTCTGCAATATTTAATAAAATGTTTTTAACATCACTGTATATATATGTTCACACACCCACTTGTTCCTACTCTCTTAGAATAAACTTGTAAAATGCTCTTATTTTCTGCAGCTCTCATCTCCCGAATTCTGTGGACTTGGATCTCACTCCAGCCAGTCTGCCTGAGTCCCACTGTAGCTGCAGCTACCACTGCCAGCACTCTCCTGGAGAAAGTGGAGGATTTCACACAGACTTCCAGTGCATCCTGGCGCTGGTAGAAGAACCCAGAAGATTCAGTCCAGATTTTAACCAGTCCAGAAGAGCCGTGGCACGTTTTCCTCAAGAACCCCAGACTGCTGCCACCACCATCATCCTGGGATTGACAAGAACAACACCCCACCATCATCCGGGGAAGATATCAACCAGGTAAAGTGTACTTTACACAAGGGGGGATGGGCTTATTCAAGAAATACATATTTTGTCCAAAAATAGTTAATGATATAATACTAAAGTTTTAAAAAAAAATTAAAAAGGGAAGCAAATTGATGAAAAAAACATAAAGAAAAAACTGAGGTACAGGAATATTTTGACTTGGTTTATAAAAGGGAAAAGAAGGGAAGGTTTAATTTTTAGTTGCTCAATGTAAAATGAAAAAAAAAGGAATAAAAAATTGCAACGAAATTGGGAAAAGCTGGAATGAAATGGGGGGGGGGGGATTTGTGTGGGGGGGGTATGAATTGGGGGGGTATGCATGTGTAGGGGGGAATGTGGGGGGGGAGAATGTGGGGGGAGAATAAAACCCATCGGGACGAACTGCTTTTTGCACACTTTCCCAAAGAAAATTGTTTTAAAAAAGATGCGGGTTTTTAAATTAGATACGGGTTTGAAAGATTATGAAATTTTTTCCTTTATATTGAACTTTAAAAAGGACACATTTTCTTCAATAAAATTGATCAGTTTATGAGACATTAAGAAATAAGACAATTGTTTGTTGTTTCCCGATATAATGTTGATTTTTCGCCTTCAAAGGGAATTAGATTTCAGTACTACTAATGGAGGTCAAATACAGTTCTAGAAATGGTAGCTGAAAAGGGCCGATAAATTCTTTTTGGATTGTTTTTACCAATACGGGTGAATGTTCTTTTTAGTTTAGGTTTTCAGTTTAAATGAGCCTTGATCTAACAGTTCGGTCGAGCTTTTTACGACCGGGGAAAGTAGAGGCGTGGGGGCCCGGGGAAACCTTGGCAGGGGAATTTCATAATGTTAACTTAATTTAGATGTACTGTCAGACGAAGATTACGGAGACTAGAATTTTTTTTTTTTACAGTGGGTATTAGTGTGAAGGTCACCAGTGTCATTCTCAGTTCTTTTTATCCATATCGGAATATTGTTCCCGTGACTGCCCCGTCCGGCGATTAAGATATGGAAGTACTAACTACTGCATGCCATAGCCTCGTAATTGGCGAGGCCCAGTGAGGCGTTATACAAATGAGGAAATTTAAAAGACATGAGGCCCCTTTTTTCCCCGGGCCGATAAAATTCTTTCCCCCCCAAGAGACTTCCGGGGAAAAACCTTGTAGCACGCTATGTTTCTCCACTACTCCATGTATTGATTCACCATGAACTATCCTATATACAAAGATTACCTTTC